>JANTPZ010096235.1:0-12851 GCA_025593235.1 Vachellia pachyceras | reverse complement strand
ACGAATTTATAATTTTAGTGGCAAAATGTCATGGAAATTATAGTTTTAATTAAATATCAGATGAATAAAATTGAGAAAATATATAATAGTTTTTTTTTGTGCCGTAATTCATGTACTCATCACAACTTTCATATATCACACATATATATAACCCCATACTTTAAAAAAAAACTTAAAAGGGGACTTATGAGCAAATTACACATATTTATAACTTCATCAATTTTAATTTTAAAAGGAAGTGAATTTAGTTTTTGAAGAGCGACGTTGAGAAGGAACGTTAGGATTGAGTTGACTATTTGAAGGGAAAGCACATGCATGGAAGCGACTTGAGCGGATCACATGTGATGGCCATTGAATGCTCTTTGCCGACTTCATTACGGATACACATTTCTAAATGTTAAGTATAAATGTGTCCATCTGAGAATACACTATAAAAGTGATTTTACGTAAATTGAGGTAAAAATTAAATCCATTTTCTTATTTTTACCGGTAATTCATTGCGTGTTTCTCTCATTTTCCCTCACCCATTATCTGATTCTCTCCCTCACTTATAATCTTCATAAATAAGTATATGTTCGATACAAAAAGCCATATCTTTTACACATCCATTATTTTTAATTAATTTTAACTAATAATTTATTTTTGATAATTTATGTAGTTGTTACTTTTAAAATGATGGAATGAGTATTTTAGGGCTTATAATAGGGATAAAGTCTATTGGGGTTTTTAATTTTTTTGGCTGGGCCCAATAAGAGCCTGGGCCAACCAATATGCAATTGTTCACCTGTGATTTTCAAAACCTGCGAAGTTCCCCTTCTCCAATC
Source organism: Vachellia pachyceras (assembly GCA_025593235.1). Classification (NCBI taxonomy): domain Eukaryota; kingdom Viridiplantae; phylum Streptophyta; class Magnoliopsida; order Fabales; family Fabaceae; genus Vachellia; species Vachellia pachyceras. The sequence goes on along the minus strand of JANTPZ010096235.1, from coordinate 12,027 downwards.
GATGATTAGTGTTAGTTAGATTAATATTGGATCCAACGGAGTCTTTTCCTCAATGTCAACTCTCAACGTTGCTCCAATGAGAGTTGACACGGATGGTAAGAAACGGATTCAACTCCAACAAAGAGGTGAGTTCGATTACCTCTGCCGTTGTGAGGGCTCCTTTGGTAGGCGATCTCGTAAGTCCTTTGTAAGTGCTCAAAGAGCCCTGGGGCCGTGCCCTGACCTTAGTGGGGACCGGTGCCGAACCCACCTAAACTTCTTTGTAACAAAAAAATAAAATTCTGAACATTGCTGCCATTTTTTAGTGTTGTCTCTTACCATTTTATGTGAAAAAAAAAAATCCTATCTTGATGTACTTATGATTACCAAATAAATATGTGGGTGTGAAAATGTAAGCTATGGTAAGCTTTTTATTTAATACTAATCCTCTTATGATGAGGCCTATAGCTACCATTTTCCTCTAATTTTAATATTAAATACATATATAACAGACATAATTTATGCACTTTAAATTTAAATCTTCCTTGAAGGATAATGATATATGAAATGAATGAAGATGACTTCCTAAAAATGGATCATGAAAAATCCATAATTAAAAGAAACTCACAATACACTTTTTAAGTTCGATATCCAGAAATCTCGTATGCATCAGAATACAAATCACTAAGCACCTATAGTTCTTATATCTTTGGGAAAGCGGTTGAGAATTACTTTTACGCAGGTCGAGGTAAATATGTGGAGGAGATTGTCTCGTTTTGCAGAAAACACTGTTGAACGTGCTTTTGGATGAGAATTAAGTGTTGCCAAACGGAGCCCAAATCTATAGAAAAACCTCACATTATCAAATCAGATCCATGTGAACTGATATATTTCTTGATTTTTTTTGTCAAAATATATTTATTGATTGAAAACGGCCCTTCTTCAATCAATCAGTTTAGGCATATAATAGTAATAGTAATAAGCAAAAACAATGCATAATTAAATATTAGATCATCTCCCTCATATGTTCTTCCTCGCATCATCTCTGCGTCGTCCATGGGAATCACGTATCTCTCTCATTTCTCTTCCTCCTCTCCATACATGTCTCTCGTCAGAACCAACGATTTCTCCGTTGGCCAGGCCGTCGAAGTCACCAACAACCCTCCGGGTTCTTACTTTAAAGCCACCGTAATCTCTTGCCTCCCCAATGGCTCATACGTCGTCGAGTACAGTGCATTGTTAAATGAAGATGATGATGACATTTTCTTCACAGAGACCGTTTAGCTTTGTAGGGAGTATGAGTTAGTTAAAGTGGTTACTGTTAATCACTTAGTTAAATGACTCAAAAGTCTATATAAAGGGTCATAGTGAATTGGTTTCGTGTGTGATTGAATAATCATCACCAAGGAGTGAGAGGATGAAGAATCCCCACCAATGCAAAGAGAAGGGGAGGATAACTTGAATCTCCCACTTCAAGAGTCCCTAAAAAGGGGTTAATTCATCACCCTCAAAAGAGGGTAGATTAGTGTTGTAAACCAAAAAGGTTTATGTGATACATTCAATTTCTTCTTTCACTTCTCAATCTATTCTTGTTTTCAATACTTTCAACATGGTATCAGAGCAGGCTGTTTTCTAATCAAGATTGCTGGAGTTATAGGAGCTCAATCTTGCAGCTTTCGCATTTCGATTTCATTCAAGATTCTCCAAAGCTCTGTTCTCTATGAGAGGAAATGTCTCTGGCTTGTGGAATTCAAGATAAAGATCATAAAGAATCGTGGCTTGTGGAATTCAAGAAAGCAACACCACCACGGCAAACTCGTTCTCCATTTCACAAAGAACCCAAGATTGCTGCAAGAAAAGCCAAACTTCAAGGTCAAGCATCCTTCGGAGCAGTAGATGGTGTAGCAGAAGCAGGTGTTGATGAATAGCTACCTGAATGCATGTTATAGTCCACCTTGCCATTCGCAATCAGTTGCTTTGCACTTGCTTGAGTGACTCGGTGTCTTCTTGCTCCAATTGATTTTATTCAAGAAAGAATTGAATTCTTTATTAGTAAAGCTGTTCCAGCACCTGAAGCAGCAAGAAGTCCAATTGCTATAATGGCTTGGGACCAGTGAAATCTATGATATGAAATCATGGTACCAGTAGAAGTAGATGCACCCTGTGGCAAAGTCTGTGCCAAGGTTTGTTGCTGAACGTTTGAAGAAGATTGGAGGATCAATAAGAAATTGGAGAAGCAAAAGGGTTGTTCGAGGTTTTGCTCCCCTGGAACTATGTTCAATGCTATCGTCGGCGAGGGGCGATCATGAATGTCTCTAATGTTAGAAGGCTTCTCCCCTCTCTAGACTATGGCCATTATCTCCATATATGACTTAGGATGATGAGCAGTAGATGGACGCTGGAACTCCAAGAGGAGCAGAAGCGTGACGCGCCGAAGAAAAAAAAGAATCAGCTTAAGCCTGAGCTAGTGATGCACCTTCTTCCTCGGCTTCTGCATCTAAGCAGCAAACTGCTCCTGGAGCTTTATTTGAGGACAAGCCTCACTCAAACCAATTTATTATGATGAAGCATTTTGCTGGTTTAATTGGTGAGACAACCAACAAGCAAGAATTTCTAATGGGATTTCATTGTACATCTAGTAAAGGGGGCTTCAGGTTTGAAAAGGATGATAATGATGCCACGTGGAGACAGAGGTGAAGTTACTTGACAAGAGGGATGATAAGAGTATCAATCCAGATACAGTTCCAAATTTGTCTTCTACTCTTGAGGAACCTGACTTGCAGGATCCTGCATCACTAAAGGATGGGAAAGCATAGAAAATTAGTCGAGAGATTTCTTGTTTTATCCTGCACCGGTGACTCAAGGATAAGTTCTAGAACTGATCAGCAATGTAAGGGGAAAGAGTTGTTGAAGCACAAAATTTCCAATAATAATGCACTTCTAGAGAAAGAGGAAACTGTTCATTATTGAGAAGAAGATTATGAAGAAATGTTTGTATTGTTATGTGAATTAAAATAATTGTATAGTTTAACTCACTTCACTCTCTTGTAATTTTTGTATTGGCAAGTTGATCACCTAGAGTTGAGGGGTGTCAACTTGAGCGGGGGTGTTGGAAGTATGAGTTAGTTAAAGTGGTTAGTGTTAATCACTTAGTTAGTTAATGACCCAAAAGTCTATATAAAGGGTCATAGTAAATTGGTTTCATGTGTGATTGAATAATCATCACCAAAGAGTGAGAGGATGAAGAATCCCCACCAATGCAAAGAGAATGGGAAGATAACTTGAATCTCCCACTTTAAGAGTCCCCAAAAAGGGGTTAATTCATCACCCTCAAAAGATGGTAGATTAGTGTTGTAAACCAAAAAGATTTTTGTGATACATTCAATTTCTTCTTTCACTTCTCAATCTATTCTTGTTTTCAATACTTTCAACAACCTTAACGACCTTCGTCAGCAGCCGCCGTCCGTGGTTGTTTCAGCCGCTGGGTTTTCTCTGAACCAGAAGGTGGACACTTACGAGAACGAGGCCTGGTGGGCTACCACCGTCACCGGAAGAAGAGACTCGAATCATTATTTTGTTCGATGTGCGGCCGGAGACAGTGACGTTGTGGTCTGTTCTTCTCAGCTTAGGGCTCATCAAGACTGGATCGGTGGACGTTGGGTTTTACCCTAAAAGATTCTGAATCTTTATTCGATATGATCGCCGCAACATCCTTTTCTTCGTATTACATTCTTCAAAGATTGTTACTTTCTTCAGATTTTGATTCTTGAGATTAAAACTTAACGGAATTGATAATAATATTATTAGACATACATGCATACATACACAGATATATATATATATATATATATATAATGCATTGCGAGGAATTTTGAGGTATTACAGGTTAATGATCATTCACGAAAAATTATCACAGGAAAAGAAAACGATTCATGAATTCCCATATTCATGGAGTCAGGAGGAACTGCACCACCTTAAACACTACGAGCCTTTAGTAACTTCACATAAAAAATAACAAGGGGGTTTAATATTGTTATTTAAGAGTTAATATAACATTTCTTTCATTAAATTTACCTCCATTTTAGTTTTCGTTCCTAAATGTCAAATCATAAATTTTAATCCATTAAATTTCACTCTTTATTCTAATAATTTAATAAAAACCTAGAGGTTAAAAAATTACATTTTGTCGTTACATTTAAAAAGTACTCTTTTAGTCATTTATTATTAGTTTTGTTTGATAGAAAATGGTGATTCAACAAATTTAAATGGTTATTATACAATTAAATGCTGATAAGATATAGTTAAATTTTAAGATATTAAATAATCAATATTTAAGTATATTTTAGGATTAAAAATGTACGTTTTAAACTTAAGGAATCAAACTAAAACTTAATGTAAACAAAAAGGAGTACATATATACTTTAGTTAAACCTATTTACTTATTGAGGGATGAAAATCCTCCATTTGAAAATTGAGAAAATAAAATTAAAATAAGAGTAAATTAAAGAAACTATAACTCATTATTTGAAATTTGAAGTACTAAAACTAAAGTCGGAGAGAATAGGGAGAACAAAGATTATATCAATACTAAATACCAAAAGAGTCCGACCGGAAGAGCTATTTTGCTTATAGTTACTGGAATCTGGTGGACCGTGATGTCAAATTCCATTCCGACGAGCTTAGGGTTACCAAGAGTGGCTCGGTGGAGACGAATGGGTTTCTCTCTAGTTCTTGATTCGATTAGCTATCTGGCTAGCTCCTTTATATTAGATTTAGATTTTTCTTTTTTTGATAAATAATTTAGAGTTTATTTGGTTTCACTTCTAAAAACATAAGTTTGGTTTTAAAACCTAGGTTTTGTTCAATTACTCACATTTTTCGGTAAAGCTATTTTAGATACAAAAACTCGGTTTAAAGCCTAGATTTTGAAAAACTATTTTTGTGTTAAATCACACCTTCTCTCCTAATAAATTTTCTATTTCCTACTTTTTCTTTATTTCTCTTTCATATTTCCTACCTACTGTTTGCCTCGGAATCCATAAAAGCCAAAACTTTCCATACATAGAGCTTGTTTGGATGTAAGGTTGAAAATATTTTACAGATTCCGAGGTAAAACCTAGGTTCTGGATAATAGATTTTGGAAAATAGCTTTTACAGATTCCGATGTAAAACCTATGTTTTGAAAAGTGATTTATGTTTGGGAAGTTATTAGCTTTTACGGATTTTGAGACAAAAAAATGGGTAGGAAAGAGAAAGAAAGAGAAAGTAGGAAAGAGAAAAGAGGAAAAAATAGGAAAGATAAAATATAGGTTTCAAACTGAGGTTTTGTAACCAAAATAACTTTTAGGTAAAAAAATTTTGTTTGGACAAAACCTCGGTTTTGAGGTAAAACCTAGATTTTGAAACCAGACCTAAGTTTTAGATTGGTTTGCCAAACAAGCCCATAACCACCTTTTTAAAACCTAGATTTTACCACGGAATCCTTTAAAACTATTCTCCAAAATCTATTGTGTGTGTTTGGGAAGTCCGTTGGAAGAAATGAGTTTACAAATTTTGAAGTATTTTACGGATTTTAAGATGGTTTTATGGATTTCGAGATAGTTTTAATGAATTTCGAGATGGTTTTGTCTCGACTTACGTGCATCATTTTGGAAACGGTATTCCCAAACAAGCACATTATCTAAAATCTGAATTCTACTTTGAAATCTGTAAAAACTATTTTTAAAAACACTTCTAAACCAACTTTTAGATTTCTCGAGTGATCTCTCTGACCACTGTTTTGCCGCAGTTCGAGTTAGTTATAACTGATTTCTTGTGCTTCAAGTTACTAATCTTTCTGAATATAGTAGTTCTCTCTCCCGCTTCCTTTTTTTTTTTTTTGGTTTGGGTGTCTCTTTGCTGATCAATCAAAACTACTCGTTTTGATCAATCCTTGAGAATTGGGGAGTTCAATTTTAGGGTCGCTCCAATATTTGATTTTAAAGACTTCACTTACAACACGAGATTTATATTTTTTTAAAAATCTTACTCAACCCTCGCTAAATTTTGATAAACGCATAATTGTTAATTTTGTCTGCTAATTAAATTCCTTAATTCCTTTTTATTTATCAGCCATGCCTGCTCGTCTATACCTATATATATATAGATATATTATTTCTTAATTTTTGGTCTCTAGCTTATCTGGCAATATAATTTTATTAATTAGCTGAACAAAAGATTCGATGTAAATTGAGATTCTAGTTCTTAGCACAATCAGAGAGGAAATTAAATTTCACAATTAAAACGTCCCCCCAATGTCATGATCAGATATATATTGAGAAAATTTCAATATACATTTATGGTTGGTCTTTCCTTTTAATAATATATAGATATTATAATATTCAAACTTATAAATAACGCAATTTATTCATACATATTGTTTCACTTACTTAATTAATACTACTTCCAATCTTAAGTATAAGATCTATTTTCGCAGTATTAGCATTCCGTTAATTAAGTTAACCCCTCCGTGACTTTGAGATAATATTCAAACTTTGGTCTCACTGATAATTTTTTAATCAAAACAGTATATTCGATAGTGAATCTACATGCACATGTTAATTTTTAATCAAGTAGTTAATATTAAAATTTCACAAAAAACATTCTTATTAAAATTATAAATAAGCGAATTTAAGTCTAATATCAAGAATGATAAGATAATAATTAATTATCTGATTACTTTGGTTTATATATAACAATAAAAATAACTTTACTTTATCCGTACCCAGATATGTTCTTTCATATATTAGATAGAGTCTGACATATATTAAAAAAAAAATTAAAGTATACTTTTAGTCCTTTATGTTTGTTTCAGATTTCATTTTAATCCTTTAAGTTTAAAAAGTGCACTTATAGTCCCTCAAACTTAACGCCGTTAGTTTTTCTTAACAGAAATTACTGACTCATCGAATTTAATTGATGAATGTGTAATAAAACGTTGACAAAGCATACTCAAATTTTAATTTTAATTTAATAATATAATAAATTTGATTTTTTAAATTGTGTAAAATAAAAAAAAGATTTAAAACAATAGTGTTAAGTTTGATAAGTCAGCAATTTCCGTTAAGAGAGATTAACGGCGTTAAGTTTGAGGGATTAAAAGTGTACTTTTTAAACTTAAATGATTAAAGTGAAACCTGACGTAAACATATAGGATTAAAAGTATACTTTAGCCTATAAAAAAATTACTTGTTATAGTTTTAATATTTTATATTGTTGAAAGTATTGAAAATAAGAATAGATTGAGGAATTGAATGTATTATTACAAACTCATGTGGGTATAACAATTGTCTACCCTCTTTTGAGGGTATGAACTGACCCATTTTGGAGACTCTTGAAGTGGGAGATTCAAGTTATCCTCCCTTTTTTGGTGTGGATTCTTCATCCTCTCACCCTTTGGTGAAAATTATTTAATTTCACACTAAACCATTTTACTATGACCCTTTATATAGACTTTTGGGTCATTAACTAACTAAATGATTAACACTAATCACTCTAACTAACTCATACTTCCAACAAATATATATATACACTTATACAGAAAATCGGTTGTAAATATTATAACTTCGTCATAAATTTAATATTTTATATTGAACGAAAATTGATATTAATATTGTCACAAAAAAAATTGATATTAATATTAATCAGAAGCACATGCAACTTATAGGTCAGAAAGCCTGAGTCAAAAATTCAAGTCGAGGCTATATGACTAAACACACACATACACACACGACAAGTCGGTAGTTTTTTCGGATGAAAGAATTCTTATAATTAGGCAATGATATTTAAAAAATTAGTATCAATATCATTAAATTATATCTCATAAATAGAAACTAATAATGAACAACTATCCAGTCCACCCCCTCAAAAAAAATCATTATTTGATTATCTTTTTTTCCTTTAATCACAGATTTGAAAAATCTTTTTTTTTGGGGACTAAAATATGATATATTTTATTTGAAAATCTGTTTACTTTCCTATTTTTACCCACAAACCTTTCCAAGCGGCCACCACCTGTTTGTTTCATCTTCGTTCAATCACAACTCTCAAAAGCTCAAGAAACTTGTAATTTTCGGCAGTTCCGATCAATTCCTCCTCGCTTCTCAATCCATCATGCGTCCTCCGATCAAGAAAATCAACTTTTGTGGAGGCCAGGGCGTGGAAGTCTCCATCAAGGAAGACGGATTCTATGGATCCTACTTCGAAGCGAAGGTGGTCTCTCAGCTCGACAATGGCCTCTACGTCATCCGTTACGAGACTTTGCTCGAAGATGACGAGTCCCAATTCCTGAATGAAACTGTTTACCCCAAGGAGCTTCGTCCCCTGCCTCCGGCCATCCCTGTTCGGCGGTTTTCAGTTAACCAGAAGGTGGATGCTTTCGACAACGACGGCTGGTGGGTCGGCGTCATAACCGGAAAAGATGGGCCCGACAGTTATTTTGTGTATTTCTCGACCACCAACCAGGAGATCTCTTACCCTTTCTCTCAGCTTAGGCTTCATCAGGATTTCATCAACGGCAAGTGGGTTCAGTCCAAGAAAGTTCGCTCTTAGTTATACTTTGAGCGTATAAATACACATAGAATCTCAAGAGAATCTTTCAGGAATATGGAGGGGTCTTTCTTGTAACTTGGATCTTTCTTATGTTATCATTTATGAAGTAAATGCTGGGGTTTATGTGTTCTTCTAAAGGATATTGTATTGTTCTTGTTGTGAGTTCTGCTAATTGATTCTGCAGACAGCGACTTGTTTATATATCTTTCTGCTCCCAACTAGCTATTCCTCTCTCTCTCTCTCTCTCTCTATATATATATATTAATTCTTATGTTCTGTTTTCTTCCCTTCTTCTTATTCTTCTTCTTGGTGAATGTTTGGTCCAAGAATCCTAAAGCTTCAGTGGCTGGCTTTGCTTGTCTTGTTGCAGGCAGTGGAGCTGGTTGATTTTGATTCAGGGCTTGTACGGAAAAAAAATAAAAAAGATTTTTATTCAGGCCTTGCTATGCTTTTTTTTTCTGGTACAGATTCTTCTTTAGATCTTTTACAGGATTTCGAAGATATTAAAATAATGAGGTTTACAGGATTTTGTTGTGTGACTTCAGTAGTTATCTTCCGCAGATGCTGACTTGTCCATTCTGGGTTTCTTCCCCCAGTAAGTCGCGCCCAAGGGATTTGAATAACCAATTAATTTAAATCAATGTATCTATCAATCAAGTCATATATAAATTAATTAATATATCTTTGTCAATATCAATATCCATATATCACCATGGATATTCAATCATGAATATTTTTAATCTCATGTATAATATAGAAGTTGCTACAAAGTTATATATATATATATATATGATGGATTATAACAATATTATTTTAATCTATATCAATAATGTTAGATTAAGTTGCTGGTTCACTGAACTGCGATCAAACGGGTCTCAATTAAAATTTAAAAGTAATATATTTGAATAAATAAATAAATATTTATCCATTTATTGTGAGACATACCCAAATATGTCTTTAAATATTTTTATATTAGGTTCATACATTATAAATAAACATAATCTCATGCATGCACAACTTTAAATGCTATTGGTTTAGACCCGTTCCTGATCGAACCATCTGGTCTGGTGTGGCTCTAATGGGCCTGTTTGGGAAGCGGTGTAGAAGTGTTTTTATGTAAGTCGAGGTAACTACGTGAGAAAGAGTTTTGTCTTGACTTGTATGCACCGTGAAAAAAAGTATATCCAAACATGCACAATAATGTATGTGGCCTGATATCTATGTTAACCAATTAAGCTCCTTTTTTTTCATTCCCCGTTTTCTTTGAGAATCTTTGTTACGAAAAACAAAACTTAGCAAAATTAATCTTTGCTTATAAAACAGGAGGATTAAGAGTGTAGAATTACGAGATCTTCTGAATAATTACATATCTTTGATATTAATATATATAACCTAAAATCTATACCAAGGTTGATTTCTCGCATTTATAATACATATATTGAACAATAAAGTTGTCCATTTCTTAAAAGGAAAAGAAGATTGTCCGTAGGTTATTAATCATCTACTATCACTAGTGTAAAAAATAAAACTATAAATTGGAAGCTCCAAATGAAATCAAGATCATAGTTCAGGGAATAAGTTATTATAATTTTCTATTTCCTATTAATATGGATACTACCCCGTGATTTTTTAAGAGTATTAAAAAAGTTAAATAAATCATTTAATTATAACATATATTTTGATCTATTTATGTTTATAATAAGATTACATATCAATTCATAAGTTAAACAGATTAATTTATATCAATTAATGAACTTTCTTAGCATCATTGAAAAAAATTATTAACTAACGCTTATATTGAGGATATGAGGTAGTATGCTAGTTTGAGAATACGGTAGAGAAGTACTTTTACGTAAGTCGAGGTAAATATGTGAAAGAGATTATTTTATTTTGCGAAAAAACACTGTTGAACGTGCGTTTGGCTTTTGGAACGAAAAGCCAAACAAGCCCAGTATATTGTTATTGCAACAAAAGTTGATTGATTTATTTGGAGAGAATAATTTAAACTAGATCTTACATGTGTGAGTTAGATTAAGTTTTACTATGAATGTAAGAATTCAAACAAGTATATACCATAAGTAATTTGTAAATATTACCAGCAATGAGTTAGTTGGAGGGGTAGGGGATCTGATTTTTGTAAGGAGAGCACTTATTGGAAGATGTGTCTCAAAGTCCAAAGTGATGTTGGAATACCATTAATTAAATCCAAAAAAATAAATATTGTAAAAAAATAAAAAAAAATTGGATACACTCATTTATTGTTGTTGATATCAATATTGATAGTCATATTAACACATGAAAGTCATGCTTCTAGGGATAGATTTAAACTCAATCCAAAAAAGGGACAGATTTAAACTACAGTACTAATTATATGAATGGGAAATTTAATTCTACTATTACACTTTCTCTCTAATATTATTTACACATGGTATTCGGCATTTTTTTAATCTTATCATTTGGATATCCGAGTAACCATCTAATCCGAATCGAGGCTTTACCACCGGGAACCCTTGGAGTATCTCTCATGTTATGCTCATATGCTGTCATGAGTCCCCGTCTACAGCTATACCTACCAAGAGTAATTGCTGGTATAAGGAAAGCTAGTAATTGTAATTAATGTTTCTTTCTAAACTGTAACTAAGTCAATGTCTTGTCAAAATTTAAAATTTAAAATTCAATGGTCCTCTATGTATATGTATATGCATCATGCATGTGTATATACCAAAATCGTTCAATATTAGCTGTATTCAATGCAGTCACATGTCAATTGTGATCCTCTCTTAGTCAGAAGAATGGAGCGTTACCAAAAGGCAGCCTTTTGGGTTTTGGTCATCATTCATTGGAGAGTATATTGAACTGCAGCTCACATATTCATGTCGTCAATATTTTAATTCTCTATCAGAGATTCTGTATGTGGAAACTGTACAGAAGAGGATCAGAAAGCTAAGCTACGGCAGGCGTAGCAGAGAGATCATGAGGAGGAGGAGGAGGAGGATATATATATATATATCATGTGAAGAGCAAAAGAATGTTCCGAAATTAAATATAAAACTTGTTCATTTCATTCCTCAATAATTTTCTGCAGCCACACATAATGAAAACTGACAACACTAAAGGAATATATATATATATATATATATGAAGAACATACACTTCCTTCTTTTACAGCACAGAAACATACAGAAACTCAAGGAAATTAACTAATTAAAGCCCTGGCTCTCCCTCTCTCTCTATATATGTGTATCTATATAATCAATGGGCGCCACTAGGATTGGGGACTCCATAAGGAGTATGGCCATTCTGGCGTTGGGAAGGCCCTGAAGCAGTGGCGGAGCCACGTTGGGGTGAGGGTGGGCAATTGCCCCCTCAATTTTTCGGGGTATATGTAAATACTTGTTAGATTTTTATTTTACACCCACTGATTTTTAATATTTGAACCCACTCAAATTATTTACACTT
>JANTPZ010096230.1:0-12593 GCA_025593235.1 Vachellia pachyceras | reverse complement strand
GGTCAAATAGCATCCCTTGGATCTGAAGGATTTGGTAAATCCGATCTATCCAGCGCAAACAGGAAACGACGGCGATGAATAAATTGCCGCTGCTCCTTTTCCCTTTTCTGCCGCTCTCTCCGCTTCAGCGCCACAGTAGGCCCACACCCACGGTAAGCATGGGCCTGAAGATGGGCTGCTTCCGTAGCATTTAATGGGCCTTGGGTTGCTTTGAGAGGAATAGGGGCATGTTTGGATCAGCATTTTGATGATCCAAACCTAAGGTTGGGGCCCAAAAGTCGGTTGAGATAGCTCCATTCTTGTCTGGGTATAATAAGTTAATAATTACCCTGAGTCTTAACCAGTTTTTTCTCTGAAGCTCACTGGAGCGGCTTCTGACTTTTTGTTGTTGGGCATAGGTGTGAGCATATGACCCGCGACCTGTGAAGATAAAACCTGTTTGTACCAGCATTCCTCAGGGTGAGGGTTCAAACCCTGAGGAGTGATAAACGCGATAATTAACGCAACCTCAAAGAGGTTGTTCTATCGGTACCTCGCTACCACCGTAAGGTCTCATCACGGGGGTCCGGATTAGTCTGGGGCGGACAATAAACCCAAGATATCCCAGGATACCGGATGTTTTATACAAAAAAAACCTGTTTGTACCCGTCCAAATAGGACGTGTTAAGGGTGGGTTAAGTTCATTACTGGGTGGGGCATAGGTTCACACAAGGGGTGTCCGTGCCCATGTTGCCCCGTTAATAATTTAGAATTTTTTTTGCATCCTTCAGCCCTTCCGCTTTCTCACTCTGTCTCATACACTCATTACAAAAAATTACAATTACATTTTTCTGGATTATATTTTGAGATAAAAAAACATGGGATTTTTAGGCTCAAGTCCCAAGCGGAGCAACTACAATTGAAAACTTCTGAAACCTTTTCATAAATAACTTCCTTCTATATAGAATTTGAGCCTAAAAATCCTAAAATCATCTGATGCTTTATGTATGACAAATTACTTATCCAACGGAGCATCAGGTGGTCTCGACCATTGGCGTCAGCTATTTTGATCATCCAGTATTCTTGTTTTCTTTCCCCTTTAGCCAAAGCTTCAGTATCGCAACATTTATGTAATGGAAGTTTTAAGTACAAACTAGATTTGGATTTCTGGTTAATGCGTCAATCAAGTATTAAATAGCTCCACATTGCAAGTTTGCAAAGCAGTTGCCTACATGGGGCTCAAGTCTTGCGTAGCGAAATTCAACGAAAATTTCACTAGTGTTCAAAATGAGACATTAAAACCAAATGGATTATTCATATAATATCCAGATATATAAAGCCATGCACAACAATAATTGCGGGATCTTAATTAAATAATTAGGCCCGAATGAGAGTGCTAGTAACTCGTGAGGTTTGGTGTCGAATGCGTCCCTCATTCATCTCTCTCTCGCGAACCACGTAAAGGCTAAAGTCAAATTACATCAAAAGGGATCTGAGGACTCCATATTCCTATTCCATTCTATTCTCAAAGTAGTGAAAGTATCTTGACAGAATGAAAATTCAAAGGAATATTAATACTATAAATCCAACCCCCCAACAAAAATCAAGAATTTTAATCTGAAATACTTCCACCAAGTTAATATCCACAAGTATTTTTCCCTTCAAGGACGCCCAAACCTTTTCCTATTTCGATCTCGCTAGGTTTTGAGCATAAAGTCACATCACTAACATATGGAACCCAATTGTACCAAAAAAAAAAAAAACATATGGAACCCAAAAAAAGTAATACCGAAACTTTAGGAAACCTGAAACTGGAACGCAATACAAGCAGAAGCAAATTAAATACTTTACAGGAGATGCCTCCTAGGTAAAAGCAGGATTGAGCAACTGAAAATCAACCTCAATAAGTATATATAATTGTCTTGGGCCAAGCCCCCTTTACTAAAAAAAAACCCTCAATAAAGTGAGTTATCAAACACCCATGGTTCATGCTGAAACAGCTCCCGGCCATTCATTTGGATTATTCCTGCCGCAATATCCTCTGCACGTTTCCTGGATGCTTCAGCTTTTCTGGCTGATGCAGCAGCATCCTGCAAGATTCTAGGTACATAAGGAAAAAAGTTCCTCGTAGAACTGTAGGCATAAGGTGCTTTGGTATGTTACTCTCATAGTCTCATTAACAAGAATCATTGATCTAGGCAGTCCAATTATCCATAGTTCGCAATAAAAAGAATCTCAAGACTCAAGTTATGAATCACGAGGCAAAGTATCTATTCATAATTTCTTGTTCCCCCTTCTTGCAGGATCATCACTTAAGACTAACTAGTCCTGGCACTGAATCAAGGTCAGTTGCAGGAACATGAAATCCAGCCTCTCAAATATAAATAATGTCAACCCCAGAAAGCTAGCTAACTAGTATATTTTGACTCCTAACTTATAAGCACCATAGACGCCCGACAACATAGCCTCAGAAATTCATTCCAACATATTTTTTTAATCTTCTGAATCAAACATGTAAGAAATTGAGTCCAAAAAAGTTCAAAGTAATCAGCTATCTAATTTAGATGATGGAAAGAAACAGACGTATTTATTGGAAGCGAGAGAGAGAAAAACCCTAAAATTTCAGGCAGAAGAAAAAATAGGCACAATCATTACGCCACAGCGGTGGAAGAAATGAAAACCCTAATCGATTGTGGGGGAAGTGACTGAGAGGGAGGGAGAGATTGTTAAAGGACCTTCTGTTGCTTCCAGGAGAGGAACTGGGACTCTGTGATAGGGCGGGCCCTAGGCCTCTCATCGTCAAGCTTCCCCTGTTCTTCAGTTTCAGCTCCCATCGTTCCGTTTACCACCAACCAAATTGTAGCACCCGATCCACCGCGGGAGTAGACACCTTCGTCAGGGAGATGAATGAGGATTATGTGTGGACATATGAAGATGCCTATAGGGTACCGGGTATGTCTCCATTTTTTTGTTAGGTGCCGTTTGGTTTTACTTCCAAAACCTAGATTAGTTAGGATTTACCACAAAATTTAAATTTTATCCTAATACTTATATTTTTTAAAATTTAAATTTTATAATAAAATATAGTTTTGAAATTTAAATTTTGAAAAAGTTATTTTCTTGTCAAATCATACTCTATATTATAATAAATTTTCTCTTTCCTCTTTTCTCTCCTTTTATTTCATCTTTTCTGCTTACTTTTTATCTCGAACTCCGTAAAAATCAATAACTTTTCAAACACAATCACTTTTCAAAATCTAGATTTTATCTCAGAATATGTGAAAGCTATTCTCCCAAAATCTATTATTTAAAACCTAAATTTTACTTCGAACTCCGTAAAAATATTTTTCAAACCGCCTTGAAAACGAGCTCCTAATCCCTTTTTACCCCTTCTTTTCCCCGTTGGATGACAAGGAGAAGAAGGGGATGGAAAGAAAATTTGTAAAGAAAATAGGGGGAATGAGTCTTCTTTTCTTAAATGAGTTTTTCTTTATATGAATAGAGAAGAAAGAAAAATTGGAGAAAAAATGAAGAGTTTTTTTTCCAACTTTTGTTTTCATATAGAGAGAAAATGATAAAAAAAATTCATTTTTAACTAAGGCCATGTTATTCAAATCCAAAATTTCTCTCCTTTTTCATCTTTAGTTGGTCTGCTCTCCTATTATTTTCTCATATCCATCTCCACACTTTCTATACCTATGAAAAATTTGGCATAGGTTTTGCCGAAAGCCTCAGCCGTCCTCTAAACTGTTCCATAACTCTGCTCTCCAATCTCCATCCTCGAAGTCTCCGTCCTCTTCTAGTCTCAGTTTATCCGTCGACATTAGCAAGCTAAGCACACCCAAAAGATTGGGATTTGATATGTTTAATGTTCTGCCACCTTCAGGGTAAATTGCCAGAAATTGTCCCTTGCCTTTTGTAACTGACAAGCTTTGTCAATAATATCATCCACTTAATTTTAAAAATTATCTACTTTTTTAAAAAATATTTTTATAAATTATTTGGTTTTGAAATATAATAATATAAAAATATTTCTTTAATAAATAATTTAGTTTTAAATTATTTGGCGGTAACAATATTAATATGATGTATTGTGATGTTTAAGTTGATTTTAAACATAATATATCTCCATTAGAAGGGTATTTTCCTCATTCCTCTATATTTTCTCTCATTCATTCAAATAGGATAGATGATAACATCTTCCTCTTTTCGTTTTTTTTTCCTCCCAAATTTTTTCTTTATTAAAGCGAAGCCACAAAGGCAACACTTAAATAAAAACTAATCATTTCATTTCCGTAACTTAATGACGTTGCCCTTTTCGTAAAAGATAGATGGTATTTTTGAATCTTTGCTAAAAAATACCTGTTTGACAACTCTGGAGTGCCTTTCAAATTTTTGCCAAACACACGAGCATAATCGTTCCGGTGGTTAAATAATGCTGTTACACTCATCAAACGTATGTTCAACAGTGTTTTTCCATAAAATAAGTTAATAACCTTAACATATTTATCTCGATTTACGTAAAAATACTTTTCTACTGTTTTCTCAAATAGACCCTATTATTATGAATCAGTTATCATATGAGGTAAATCACATGCCATTGTGTGCATGGAGCTAGTGGATCTTGATGTATACATCGATCACCGACACCTGTAAAAGTTGACCCTAACGTATATTTTAAAAGGAAGAAGAGGTTTGGTCCCCTTTGCTTAAAGTCTTTTCAACCACAAGGCACAACCAGCCTGTGTGTGGGCTACATATAGGCTTTGTTTGATAAGCCATTTTCACTAACGGATACGTTTACCGAGACAAAATTCCTCTCACATAAACTACCTTAAAATCTGTGTCCGTTTTTTCAACGGGCTATCCAAACGGACCTATAATCGTATTGACGCACTACTTAATGTTCATGATATAATACAAGAGTGGTTTTTTCAAGAAATTAAAAAATAGATAAATTACTTAATGAATATATTTTAAAGTATTTATATATATCATTAGATGATATATCACTTTATAAGTCAATATATTTATTTGGAGAAAAATGATAAACTTTTTTATTCTAAAAAAGTTAATTGATTTTTATATTGAGTGCCTATTTCGAAAGCCGCATAGAGGATGATTTCACACAATCCAAAGAAAACACGTGGAAGGAGATTTATCTTAACTTACGTGAAAATCACATCAAACGTAGTTACCAGACACATGCTAAGGATCAGTGGCGGACCTAGGACCCCGAGTCAGGGGGTGCAAACTATTTTTTGAGAAGACAAGTGAGACTTATTCTTAATATCTTTTGAGAAGAATTTGTGTAAAAATTCAGTGGGTTCAAAATTAGCAAATGAGTGGGTGCAAAATAAATCACATAGTACTAATATATACCTAATTTTCTGGAAGTCAGGGGGTGCGGCTGCACCCGCTGCGGACAACGTAGGTCCGCCTATGCTAAGGATAATAG
Source organism: Vachellia pachyceras (assembly GCA_025593235.1). Lineage (NCBI taxonomy): Eukaryota > Viridiplantae > Streptophyta > Magnoliopsida > Fabales > Fabaceae > Vachellia > Vachellia pachyceras. Next base: position 7,156 of record JANTPZ010096230.1, on the reverse strand, counting down.
GTAAAATCGTCTGTAAGTCCGCCCCACTGCAACACTTTTAACCGCAACTCTCATCATCCGTTTGTCTTTAACAGTTACCGCGCATTTAGATTTTAGATACACCCGTTTGTGAACACGGTAGAGAAGCACTTTTAATCAAATCGAGATAAATATGTGGAGAAAATTATCTTATTTTACAAAAAAATACTGTTGAACGTATGTTTGACTTTTAAAAATATTGTTCCAAACAAATATATAAAAAAAGATAACCTTAGCGTGCTTCCAACTGTTCAGAGACAGTTGTGTGATAAAGATAATAAGGAGGAGTATGTTAAGGGGATGTGGCTGTATGTATTGCTGTTTTGGAGTTTTGTCGTGTGGGAATTCAAAAGATCCCCAGCTGCTTTACGCGTGATGATGACATTAATTTTTCGTGGTACTCAACAGCTTCTGATTATTGTGTACAGAAATTCCAGCTTAAAAAAAAAAAAAAGATTATTGTACCATCATCCGTCCGTTGGTTCCGTTGATGAAAGGATTGGACTAGCACTCTCATCTAAAAGCTAGAGAGTTTGATCCGAGGAAGGTCACTTAATTGTGGCTCTAGTCACAGCGCTTGGGGAGACATCTCTATAACTAAATAAAGTTGAGTTGACACACATGTGGTTTAAAAATCAAAGGGATTGTTTGACTTACTCTAGTGTCCACAGGGACAGATCCAGTGGATCATGAGTTAGGTGTCATACCCTTGGATCGTAGGTGAACTCAACCCCTCTCCTAACAAATTTTCACCTAAAAAAAATTTGTGTACAGAAATATGTATATATAGCTGCAGCCGATAAACTTGGACGGCGACTGAGGAAGTTCAACTGCACTATTTATAAATGGGCCCGGAGATAACACTATCAATTATTCTTCCATATTCCATTCTTTCTCAGCCTAACACGTGACGGCGGATTTGATGATGACACAGCTGCAGTACCATGAAATCTCAACGCCATTGGGTTTGGTTCAGACTCAAATGCAAATCTGTATACATCTTTTCGTCTCATCCCATTGCCATGACAAGCACACTTCGGTTTTATAAAAATGAATTAATTCGATCTATGTGATTTGTTTTATGCTCTCTCCCCCTCAAAAGTCATGCATTGCTGTATTGCCCTTCCTTTTAGAGAGTGATTTCACTTTGTCCTTCTGTTCTGTGTTCTTTTTTTTAAATCGCGATTGAGAAGTACTTTTATATAAATCGAAAAAATATGTGAAAGAAGTTATTTTATTTTGCGGAAAAATACTGTTGAACATGCGTTTATCTTTTTCAAACGCTCAAACAAACAAACACTTTATATCAATTCAAAATTCAATCTTAAATAGTGTGTTTTTGGGAACTTCGTTGGGAGAAACGATTTTCGTTGGGAGAGAGGAGTTTAAGGATATCTAAATGTTTTTATGGATTTCAAGATGGTTTTTACGGATTCTGAGATAGTTTTGTCTCAACTTACGTGAATCATTAGGATAATGAAGTTTCCAAACAAGCACAATATACCAACACGAATAAACATGTGAATGCTGGGCTTGGATTGATTCATAGTGTATGTTTGGCGTTGCAGAAGCCAAACGCACGTTTAACAGTGTTTTTCTACAAAACAAGATAATCTCCTTCACATATTTACTTCGATTTGTGTAAAAGTACTTCTCTACCGCGTTTCCAAACGAGCACATAAACGATCTGTACAGCTGGAAGTATGTGCATGCTTAAAAAACTTAGCAGATTGAGTCCTTCAAAAATTAGAATGGCCGAAAAATGTGATTTTTTTAAAAAAATCGTAAGTTCTCATGGTTCATCTCAATTTTAAATCAGCTTCCTATGATTTTTTATTAACCTGAACTGAGCCCTTATTATTTAATCTGTTGCTTTCAATTCATAAACTTGATAAAATTCTATTTATAAAAACTCTCCGGTATTAAAAATGTATTAAATAAAACGATGGAAATAAAATAATGAGAATGCAGTTTAAGCCAAATAAATTATAAAATTTTAATTCAGAATTGAGATAAAAGTGTAACCATTTTTTCCTCTCTTTAATCATACCATGCTAAGTTAGAAGGGATGCTGCAAAATGGTTGGCACTCGGCTGTTTCGCATTTCTCCGTGATGAACCTGGCCGGGAAGACAACTACATTCATTGTCTCCAGATTGTGACACTTGTGGGGCCTTCGGAGAAAGCACACAGCAGCGTTGACCAACAAAGTCTTGGTGTGTTTAAGAATGATTTTTTTTGGAGAATTATATTTTGCACAAAAAGGAGCTTTGAGTAAAATGGAAAAAAAAAAAAAGTGGCATTGGAAACAAAGGCTCATTATGTATTCCAGAAATTTAGAGATTAGTCCCCAGAAATTATACAAGAATGATTTTTCATTTCTAAACGTCTCCTCTAAATCTCACAATTTAGGGGCATCGAAAGAGAGCATTTTGCATTTACCTTCTTCAATGTGATTATATTCTTCATTTGCTGGGTTTTCATTGCAACGTTGCCCACGCATTTATTGGTCCCTGTTTGAATGGCCTCCCAAGTTACACTGTTATAATTCGATGGATGCCGACTATGATGTTATAATTTTAGTGGTGATTATAGCTAGATTCTTTTAACATGGACTAGGATTGGGTTTTATGGGGTCTCTTTCACCATTCTTTTTCTATTTTAGATTTTCATGATTTAGATGGATATGGTGTGTTTTCAGAAACACAAGGACCGTCGAACGTGGAGAACGGAAAGCCAAGCTGTAGGGGGATTCATTGTTTTCATATTCTCACTCGTGACAGGGAAAGAAGAAGAAGACTTTTCTGCGTTATGCGTGATCGAATGCTCCACTATTGATGGCTCACATGAGAAGCCGTGAATCGATGGGTGAGTTTCAAGTATTGTTTACTCTTTATTCTCCAAACATATGACTTCGAAAGGCCACTTTAGTGGTTGGCGAGGTCAGAACAAGTTAAGGTTTTGGGTGTCTTGTTCTGATAGGAGAATGACTGTTCTGTTCTGTTTTGTAACATGCACACAATCAAAGTAAATTCCGCAGGGCTATATTAGCGAGGATATATGGTACTTTATTACATTACATGCGTGGAATGGTTTATCTCACTGGGCAAAAAAAAATAATGGTTTATCTCAAAGGGTAAAGAATCTCTTCAAACAAACAGTGACCATGGACTTGAAAACTCCTTATTTTTTTATCCTTATGTATAGATTGAAATAAAATTAAATCCCCCAGAAAAGTTGGTCACTCCAGAAGGAACAAAAGAAAATGACAAGTTACTATCCATCCTCATGACAAGCAGTCTTTTTTTTTTTTACTTATTAGTTAGCTTCTTTCCATCTATTTAAAAAGTTGGGTTGGGGTTTTAAAAGTAATCAGGTTTAATTGCACAGCTCATTACTATTGGGGGGGGGGAAGTCCTGCACAACTCAGCTATATTACAAAAAACATCCTTGCACTATTTAGCATAAACTTGAATTTGTAATTCTCTTGGATGGTCAAACTGGGTTTATTAGCAATGATTTAATAAGGAAGGAGGAAGTTAATTTGGTTCCCTCCAATATTTTTTGAGAATGAAAATGTTTCACATTGATCTCTAACTCTTCCAGTCAAACACGTTAAATATCAGGACATCCATGAATGATTATTATGTTTTGCACTGTCGGTTGGACTATTGTTATTTTCTCGAAATTCTACAGCCACGTATATCCGTGATATTCAACGGAGGTGTTAGATTACCCTTAATCATATTCTTTTGAATCCTCCAAATCTTTCTCGTCATCCAAACAATTTAAAAATTTGGTAGCTTTCAACATTTTGCCCTCCTCTCTTATTCTTCAAAGGCAAACAACTTCTCTCCTCTCTTATTCTCCAAAGACAAACAACTTTTTTGACTTGTAGGAAGGGCCCAATTATCACTTGAACTACGTTAAATAAAATATATTTAAATGAGGGGTGTAAACTACTTTTTCAACCTGATTTATGGTTTATGATGTAAATATATGAGATAAATTTTATCTCGACTTGTATGAATGTGATTTCCCAACACTTTAACAAACAGACACATAGTATCTAGCTGTAGCTAACTCTTGATCACTAGTCAACAACACCTTCTCATAAGTTATAAATTTCTTCGCATGGGAATGGTTGGTCGCATTGAAAATTATGCTTGATTTTTCTTCATTATACATTTTTGTGACGTGTAAGAAATTCGATTCACAAATTCTCAGACTTTTGTTAATATTCTTTTATTTAAGCTCGAGAACTTTGACCAATTCCTTCAAGTTATATATATCCCACTAGCTTCACAGAGACCTCAAGGAATCCCAACCTGAACTAGCGACCAGTCATCGCTATATCTGTCAGCAGCCCAGTATTCACACCCTGTAGTCAGGTTGGCTAATATTCCTCCATTGTTCCGCTTCTGAAGTTGCTTCTACATTCTTTCAGGCCCCTTGGCTTTGGTTTGATTAGGATTGTGAATGGTGCATAGCATACTTGATTATTAAACTCCTAAATTAAAGTATATAAAAAGGCTGCAGTGGGTCTGATTTGCATGCAGCAATCATCATTTCATGATATATATATTTTTTTACGTATAAACCGACTGAATAGAAAAAAGAACAGGTACATAGTCATAATAAAACTAAAATTTCATTAACACTGTCTGATATTTTGTTTTTGAATATTTTGTTTTGTCTGATATATTACAGGCAAGGGTTATCGTTGACGTCTCCAATGGGGGATCCAACTGATGAAACCCATAAAACAAAAGAGATAGATACTAGAAGTCTGTCATCTTCACAGGGCTACGCACCACACCCTCACAAAGTGGGAATCCCTCCGAGACAGAACCCGTTCAAGGAATTCAAATCCCTTGTCAAAGAAACATTTTTTGCTGATGATCCTCTACGCTCTTTCAAAGACCAGACTAAATACAGGAAATTCATCCTTGGCCTTGAGGCCGTATTCCCCATACTTAACTGGGGCAGAGATTATAATGCTGTCAAATTCAGAGGGGATATCATAGCTGGTCTAACTATTGCAAGTCTCTGCGTTCCTCAGGTGACTCTGCTTTAAGGTTGTTTTGTTTCTTGACACATGAACAAGATTGGTTTCTAAAACAAACAGTTTCAGAAGGTTTTGGTAATCATCTTCCGCTTAATAAACAGGATATTGGATATGCAAAGCTTGCAAATTTGGCTCCACAGTACGGGCTGTGTAAGAAGACTCTTCATTTGTCCAGAGCACAAGTAGCTTATATGCTTCCTTTGGATACAGGTTGGACTGATCAAGTTCTGGTTAATGTTGTTGTTGTACCACTTTACAGATTCCAGCTTTGTTCCCCCACTGATTTATGCCATCATGGGTAGTTCTCGTGATATCGCCATAGGACCTGTGGCAGTGGTTTCTCTCTTGCTAGGAACCTTACTTCAGAACGAGATTGATCCTATTGCACACCCATCTGAATATCGAAGACTTGCTTTCACGGCTACTTTTTTCGCTGGCATTACTCAAGCAACTCTTGGGGTCTTCAGGTTTGACACTTTCAGCCAATATTTTTCCTTTTTAACATAATTATTTGTATTTATACCTTCTTAGTTCCTACCACTAGTGTTATACCATCCGCACCAACTCCTACGAAGGCTTCAGTTGTTTACACAACTTGATGAACTTATGGTTTTGGGATCAGGTTAGGTTTTTTGATCGACTTCCTGTCCCATGCTGCTATTGTCGGCTTTATGGCTGGAGCTGCCATCACCATTGCCCTTCAGCAGCTTAAGGGTTTCCTTGGCATTAAAAAATTCACAAAGAAAACTGATGTTGTGTCTGTGTTGCACTCAGTATTCTCAACAGCCCATCATGGTGTAGGCTTTCTGCTTCTCTGTCTATATTCATACACTTATATGCACAAACAGTAACTTATATCAGGTCCTCTAGTGTGAGGAAGTCCCTCCAAAAAATCTGATTTGATATGTATAATCTTGCAGTGGAACTGGCAGACTATAGCTCTAGGAGCAAGCTTTTTAGTTTTTTTGCTGATTGCAAGATATATCGTGAGACATCCTAACTCCGTTTCACTGTTTATTCCTTTTTATAGATCATTAGCGTATTATAGATTGTTTTCTCATTTCTAGTAATTTGGTAATCACTAATCAGGGAAAAAAGAACAAGAAATACTTCTGGGTGCCAGCTATTGCCCCATTGATATCTGTTGTTCTCTCTACTTTAGTTGTGTTCATATCCCGTGCAGACGAGAAAGGTGTTGAAATTGTAAGTTAGATATATCGCCTTTCTCATCCTAAACTTTATCATAACCATATATTCATTCATATCATTGGGAGATGGTTGGAATGAAAAGTACTAATTCCAGAAGTATTAGTTTATATTAATGTTTGTCAATTGATGTGTTAATTAGGTAAAACACATAAAGAAGGGGATCAATCCTTCATCTGTTAAAGAGATATATTTTAGTGGTGATTTCCTTGGGAAGGGTTTCAAGATTGGCATTGTGGCTGGCATGATAGCATTGACAGTGAGTTAATCTCAACCCTAGTATCTTCTAATGAAAAGCATGTAATTCGACTAACTACTAGTTGTCTATGATCTATACTCATTGGTTTTCAGGAAGCCACGGCAATAGGAAGAACATTTGCTTCTATGAAGGCTTATCAATTGGATGGAAATAAGGAAATGACAGCATTAGGAGCTATGAATATTGTTGGTTCAATGACCTCCTGCTATGTAGCAACAGGTGAGCTTGAAGTTTGTCAGTTGCAAGTCTGAACATGAAGTAATTGGTTTATAATAACCTAATAGAGTGGGTAGCTTCTGATCTGATGTTATTGCTATGTTCAGGTTCTTTTTCCCGATCGGCGGTAAATTACATGGCTGGCTGCCAAACGGCAGTATCTAATATTATCATGTCCATTGTTGTGTTCTTAACCCTTCAATTCATTACACCTCTCTTCAAGTATACCCCAAATGCCATTCTGTCTTCAATCATCATATCTGCTGTAATTGGCCTTGTGGACTATCAGGCGGCAATTTTAATTTGGAAGATTGATAAGTTTGATTTTATTGCTTGCATGGGAGCCTTCTTTGGTGTTGTTTTTGTCTCAGTTGAGATAGGACTTTTAAT
>JANTPZ010096225.1:0-17822 GCA_025593235.1 Vachellia pachyceras | reverse complement strand
CCCTTCCTTGTGTTGGAGGCGGCGGAGTTTGGCTCTAGCCTCATGCTCGGCGTCTTCAGGGTAGAACTGCTTCTTGAGGCCTTTCTTGAACTCATCCCAAGTTTGGATGGGTTCAGACCCCCTTTTGACATCGTCACACCTGCGACGCCACCACACAAGAGCAATATCCTTGAGGAAGAGGGAAGCGTGACTTACCTTGGGTGCTTCCTCGATTATGCCCATTGCGCCGAAGTATGCTTCTAGTCCCCAAAGGAAGTTGTCTATATCCCTCGCATTCCTTGCTCCACCAAAGGAAGGAGGCTTGGGGACATTTGACTTTGAAGAGGAAGGCGCTTGGCCAGCCCTTACATTGGCCACCGCGGCCATGCAAGTATTCACTTGCGTTACAAGCTCCTCCACTTGTGACTGTAGCACAGCGTTCTCGGCCCTGAGGGTTTCCATCTCCTCAGACTACCCTCTTGCAACTACTTGAAGAGCGTCCTGCATCTCGGCCCTTAGTTCTTCTTCGTCCTCCTTGGACACGAACCCCTCAATGCGTTGGACAACATCCTCAACCCTTTCAGATGTGGAGGCTTCCAACAAAGTCATCCTCTCCTCTATAGCAGCAAGCAACTCCTTGGTGGACTTATCCTTGGCCTTCTTCCCAGCACCTTGTTGGGGAGCCACGTCGGTCGTAGTTGAAGTCATCTCCTTCTCTCGAACTTGAACCTTGGATTCGTGCGGAACCTAAGGCTTGTGAGCAACCTGGCTCTGATACCAACTGTCACGGGCTTAGAGTTTACCTGATGAAAGCTCCGTGCGGCCTAGCAAGCTTTGCTCAAACTCAAGCTCCGAACCTGCTAGTAAGCCTTCCAGAGACTTAGCTTAGTTGTAAGAACTAAGGAAGTCTAGAGAGAGAAACTAGAGAGAGATGGAGAAATTGGGAGAATGCTTTCTATTGCTTGAATGTTTGGTGAGTTACAGATGAACCCCTTGGGGGTATTTATAGCCTTCCACCTCCTTAATAGATGGTGGAGATTGATTCGATCTAACGGCCTACGTTTGCCTTCCAGAACTCTTCTTGGAAATATCTAGATTTTTATGCTACATATTTACACATGTGAAAAATGTGTGGAGAGTTCTAGAAAAACCTAGTATATACAAGTGTCTTCAAGGGAATTCTAGAGAAATCTAGGGTTCTCTAAAGAAGACCGTGACACATAGCAGGTTACCTCTTGCCTAGTAAAACATTGATGACTACATAAAACATGCCATAATAATCTGATCCCGGAATTTCCGTATTTGGATAAAAAGAAATACGAGTCAAAAAGCAGCAAGAGGCTTTATAGCTTTATTAATTTCTAACATTCGAGTTCCAGAGAGGCAGACATTTGAATGTGCATATATTTTGCAATCCATGTCATACAACGCTGGAAGTAAATTTAGAATATTTCTAATTATTTGCTTCAAATTACTCTAGAAAAGAAGGGATGCATATTATCTCCTGCTGCTTCTGAACAGCATGAATCTAATATTGTGGGTTAAGATGTAATTCTACTAGATGTTAACACCATAGGTAGTTTATTTCCCTTTGTAAAGGTTGTATCTGGATCAATTGTTCTATTTTACTATAATCCCAAAGAAATAGAGGCTCAAGCCTCCAGGAATGGATTCTTGCACACCTAAATTTCTATGTAAAGTCTCATGAAAGTCGTCACTTGACCTCTTGGAATTTATACAATATCAATGGCGTGATTTTGTTCTTGTTTGGTTGAAATTGAAATTAAGGATTATTGCTAAGCTTTTGGGTCTTGGCATTGCAGAAGATGGAGGCGTTATATGGGAGTTTGACAAGTAGAAGACACTTGCGGTACCAACCACTTTGATGCATTTAGTTTCCCAACTTCTCAAGATTTCATGTAGAGGATTGATGCAAGTGTTGTGCATTGACAAGCAGATCACATGTTCCAACATTTGCATAATAATATTTTGATTAGATTGCTACAATGTTCATTTATATCCTTGGAAAGTATAATAAATTGTTTCCTTTTCGAGATCACCAAGCACTGAACATTACAGCTGTTATTCCCCCCCCTTTTAATGAATAAACGGTGCATTAATTTCAAAGAAAAACACAAGGAACACTATTAATTCAGATCCAACACCTTCTATTACCATATTTCCCAACTGCAGCCTTTCCAACACCTTTGAATAATCTTGGTGCTGTGCAGACAATATGGAACAACCATCTCAAAAAGCATGTGAATTGTGAACACTGTCACCTTTCACGGATAAAGAGAGAAGGGGAAACTGTTGACTACAAGAACAGAAAATAGTCTGCGTTCACACTTGTGGAATTTTTGTCTGCTCCTTTCCGGCATGCTCTGTGGGTTTTGCTTTAAATACATGCTATGAGATATGTGGGATTGAAACTTTTTAAACATGTTCATGGGATGTAGCAAATCAGTAATCTTCCACCTCCTGCCCTTCATTCCTTGAAATCATATGTTGTCCCTTTTTTGCTTGCTTATGCACTCGTCCTAGGCTAGCCCCTTGTCGCGGGGGACTCAATAGGCCCAGACTAATCCGGATTTTCCCTTTGTGCGGGTTCCTCCAAGGGAAAGTGAGTTGGCTTTTAGAGTGTTGTGCTCCCACTTCTCGAATTTGAGACCCGTGCTTAAGTTGGAATGAATCACTATCAGTCAATCTAACCCTTTGAGGTTCAAATTTTGTCTTTTTGATAGTATGTTCTAAGTCTCTGACACAACTTCTTCCAAACAAACAAAATTGAGGATTTTGTGAACCTTCCAGTGATGCCAGATGGATGTTGAACTTCCTACAAAGGGATTCCTCTTTCAATATGTGATAGCCCTTGGACAAACTTTCAAGGTCATAACTAATGTGATACCCCCTCCACATGATTTTCAACCTCTTTTGCTTTTACCTATTAGCAATTTTAGGCAAACTAGTGTAGTTAAAATTGGTTATTTCTCATGAAATTTCAAAATTATCTTCGAGAGGAATTTGTTTAATTATTCAAAAAGTTGTATAGTTAGTCATGTGGAAAAAAAATAATGTTTTAGACAAAACATGATAAGAAACACGTAAGAGATCCCTATAATAGAAACAAGAAAGATTAGGCGTATCCAAGTTGGATTTTAAGTGCATGAGTTGTTTTTTCGGAGAAATGGATCAAGTGGAGTGCCTTAAGTCGTGCCTCACTCAGCATTTCCCACTCCTTGGACATGAATTCCAATTATGGTTCTCAATTATGTGCACGCAATGATTGGATTTTTAACCTAAAATTATGGTGTGCAGAAGATTTGATTGCTCACACAAGTGCTTATTCATCTTGGGGTAAGGTTAGTTTAATACGGGAGTGAAAGTCAAAGCTGCCAAATGATTGCTGCATTCCACTGTTGTCTAGAGTGGTGAAGATCAATGTGGATGGATCATATTGTAATCCTACTGGGTACTGTACCTACGGTGATGTGCTACGTGATTACACCGGCATTGTGCTTTAGGGATTTATATATAAAATTGGACCAAGTTCTATTTTTGTCACCGAAAGCTTGGGGTGATGTGTGGGGGTTGAAAGTTGCAGCTGATAGGGGTTTTGATAAGTTGATAGTGGAAACTAATTGTGGTGAATTGTTTCAGTTGTTGCAATCACCAATTGATCATTCTCACCCGGACTTTGCCATCCTGGAAGAGATCTGCAGCATGTTAGAGTGGTCATGGGATGTTGAACTGATGCTATGTGGACAAGAAACCAAGGCAGTAGCTGATGCCCTTGCGAGAGAGACTTGGTCGATGACAGTTGATCTACTTTTTTTTGGACGAGCTATCAGAGGAGGTCCGGGGATTGTTGATGATGAAGGGTTGTGATAACATTTGGTTGGTCGTTGACTCAGATCATTAGTGTATGAGATTTTCTTTTCTATCAAAAAAAAAAAAAACAAAAGACAGAGAGAGTAAAAGATAGTAGGATCCAATAATGAAATACGAGTCTGTCCACAGAAAATAATGACGAGTTTTGACTTTTTCGTATTGCATTTCACTTATCTTGGAATATTTGCTTGTTATCATATAAGATTCAACAATAGCTTCGTTTGGTAAGCCCGTTACCAAAACGGGTGCGCTTACCGAGACACTTTTCCTCTCACATAAACTACCTCGGAATCTGTGTCCGTTTTCCCAACGGACTATCCAAACGGAGCCAATATAATCAATTGATTCTGCAGACTGCATTAGAAATGGCAATATGTTCTGTCATGGGGATGCTAATTGCCATACATGATCGATTAATCTAAAGTAACACTACAGTTTCTACAACTTGATGTTATTATTAACCGCAAAGACAAATTATGGCATGGGACATCAAGACTGCCCCACACAAAAATAGACCCAAGGAACTGTTGGGCTTGGAGATAAAGTTGTTGAGAGTTTGTCTTTGGAAGTATGGTTAATATCCCTCAAATTTAAACTTGGATTTCAGTCTCTGAAAAAGTAAAATTATCCATTTTTTAATTAAATCATTAGGATTCATATTTTAAACGGAATGAAATTTTATAAACCAAACTTATAATTTATACTCAAAGGATAAAAACTAAAATGATAAAATGAGGACGAATTTTGAAATATCTATACAAAAGAGTAGGATAGTGGAGATGTTTTCCTTATATATGTAGGGAGGCTTCAATAAAGCTCATGTGCTAACCAGCATGGTTGAGTATAGTATATAGAATTATTTTATCACAACTTGATGAATCAAGGTTCGAATTCCCATTTAAAAATGTGTCCACATCTAATACCTGACAATGCTTTAAATATGATTGCCTTCATAAGAATACTAAAAAAGAATAAATTTGATTTGGTGAATGGCTATGATAGTTTTGTGTTTGGAAATGGGAGAGTTCGCTAACTTCCTCTTCGCTTGATATCTCCATCATTATTGGATCAAGATTTAAATTGTTGAGATTTAATACTATCTAAAAATATTTTTACTTTATTAAATATAATACAAATCTACGCTTCTAGACTATTCACAACAAATTTAAGCAGCATAAACCCATCTATTTATTGTTTTTATTTTTTACAATAACAATATTTTTAAAAATAAATCTCAGCCTTTGAAACTTCATCTAACGATAGAAGCATTAAGTGGAAAACGGAAGATAGATGTAGCGGAAACACTGCAAGTGCCAAACGGGGCATAAAAGAGAAGCGTATGTGGTCCCTACAGAATACGAAAAAACGCGTTTTTCGGGCACATTTGTTATCCCAGTCAAATGCCTGCCTTTCAGAACAGAAAGACAATCGAAGCAAAGAAGAACAACAACGAAGCTCACCAACTACGAAGTCCAAGCTTCCCCCACCCCCTTCATATTCTCTCTTCCCTAAAAAAATTCCCAAAAAAAAAAACTATGTTGTGCAATACATAAATATGCAATCCCGTTCCAACCAGACATTTTCCTGTTCGTCTTCCTCTTCCCTTCCTCGATGAATCCTGGGCTTCCATTTCAAGTCATGGATAACCCAGCTACGGCAACTGCAATCAGAAGTTCCAGCTCTGATTCTCTTGTTGCAACTCTTTGCAACTCAATCCAAGCTCTAGGTCGAGGCTTCGATGTCACCTCCGATATTCGTCTTCTCTACTGCAAAGGGGCTACTGGGTCGAGGCTTGTTCGCATCGACGAGGACCATACTAGGGATCTTGCTGTCTCTGATGGTGTTGTTATTCCTGACGTCTCTCTTGACATTGATGGTTCGCCAGGGGAGAGTTGTATAGAGAAGACCCCGGTGTATAGTTTCCATGAGGTGATTGCTTTGATCCGTTTTGCTTATAGATTTTGATTTCTTGGCTTGCTCGTGGCAACGTTCCACAGAAAGAAGACCCAAAGAAAACTGAGAGCATAAGAATTCTGATTTTTTTTTTAGCGTATGATTTTTGTTTTCTTGTAATTGCATTTCTTTGTTAGTGGTTGGCTTGTAGATTTCAGTGACAATTCGTACGTTTCCAATGCATTGCCTAACTCTATATATGGACTTGTCCTTTCCTTTCTTCATTTGACTTCTGCAATGTATAAAACTTGTGTTGGTTTCAGAATGATTACACATGCAAGTTTCTTTTCCTTCCTTCCTATTGTTATCCGAAAATGCTTAGAATTCTAACACATGCCTAATCACCTGACCTACAGTTCAATTTGGTCCTTTGGAAGTTAAATTCATGCTGTTCCCAATCAATGTGATTTATGTGGATTGCACCTTTGCCTTTGCCAATTATGAAAGATTTAGTTTTAATTTGCAGCAGACTATCAACTTCTACTTTTGGGAAAGTACATTTCATTGCCAGTAAAAGTTTGCCCGGGTCTCTTGTTTTGGAGGACAGGAACTAAATAACCAAACTTGAATGTGCTATGCCATTCTTGCCAAGGCTTTTGTGTTGGGCTGATGATGAGCAATTAGTCATATGATGCGCATGCTCCATATCTTATGAATGTATTGGCAAACATCTCATTTTGATAAATCACAGGTAGATTCTGTGGTGCACAATTGGTGCGATGAATAATGAACTTCCGTTGTGTTGGTAACAGCATTCAAATATGCTGGCAACAATTTGCTTATATGTTAGTAACTGCCACTTTTACTAGTGGTAACAAGAACATTGAGCAATCTGTAACTAGGGCGATGAGTAGGCATTACTAATTTCATCCTCAAGGTTCTGGTAACATGTTACCACTAATAGGTGTTAGTTACCTGTAAATTAGCTAGATATTACCCACACATTTAAAATTCTGTAGTAGCACAATGAGAAGCTGTTATTAAATTTGCACCATTGAACCGAAGAGTACACCTGAACCAAATAGTTATGATGGTATTATCTGGGAGTTGATCAACATCATATTTTTAAATGTTAGACCCTACTTTGATTTGCCTTAAGAAGTTAGAACTATTTAGCTGAAGTTATGAATAATTCTGAGGTTTAATTATTTGGTTTCTCTATATCCAACAAGGGGTTATGTTAGATTATCTTGGAGGATTTATTAATACCTCGATCATATTGAACAAATTAGTCTTACAACAGAAGCTCTTCTGGAGATTGTTTAAATGTAATAATATTTATTGTTCTTTTTAAGGCTTGAAATCTAGTTTCTAAACAGCTTAGATTATAAAAAATCACAAAACATAGTCTTTTAAAGATCCAGCATCCAAACTGCATTGGGTGGGTGTGCTTGTTCACAACCTTGCAATTTTATGGAAATTATGAAGTAGTTGAGAAATGAAGAATAAAGCCAAGAAATAAAAGGTTGAGAGGTCAGGATATGCGCTATATCTTTGAGAAATTACTTCTTGAGAATTTCTTTAGTAACGTTTGCAAGTTTGGCTTTTTCCTATGGCCTCAAATGCTTGTCCAATCAAAGAAAGTGTGATTTGTAACTTCCAAGTTCCTTTGAGCACCTGGTTCATTGTTAGTTTTGTCTTCCGGTGGAATTGATGATTCACACTACATGTTGTATATAATTGGCAGCGCTGGTCTGATATCAAAGTATCTTGTGGATTGTGAAACTGCAATAGTTTGCAGTGGGGGAATCAACAAGTGAGTTAGCACAGTTGTGCTTCATTCATGTAAGGAATTCTTTCAAATGAATGGGGCGTTAGGAATTCATGATTCTGGACAACCTATCATTATACCAATCTTTCTATGATAGGTTTTCACTTCTGATAAAATAGATTAATAGCCTTTCTGATGGATTAGGAGGTATATATTTGCGTAGACTCCATTCATGGTTTTGTTTTTGTGCTTACTTCAAGCTCTGAGATTTCTTTATGAAGAATCACTATATCGTGAATGAAATTATGTCTTTGTTCCGCATATGAATGTATTAATTGTTTTGTATATTGCTTTTCTTACAGATAAGATAACTGGCTATTTTGTTTGATGAGTCTGAGCGATTTTTTCCATTCGTTGAACAATGTTAGTGACCTTGTAATGTTTATTTTTCCAGATGGCAAAGTATTTTAACAAGATGTCAGGCATAACAGCAGAAATTCCACTTGGAAGCTTCAATACGATGTTCAATTTTACAGGCTCCTGGATGGTTGATGCAGCAGCCACAAAGTCCCTATCCATGGTTGGATATTTTTTCCCACTGTTCAAAGTCAAATTAAATAATCTAAATCTAGCCTTGCATGAAGATATCAAGCGTGCTGTTCCTTACTCTTGGGATCCCGCAGCCTTGGCAAGGTAAACTACAATATTATTAATTGCTGTGAATAATATTCAGGCGGTTTTTAAGATCTGGAACATGATCTGAGGATATTACCAACGTATAGATAAACTAACTGAACGGTTTTGTATTCTGTTTGTTTTGTTATCCTAACTTGCATCTTCTCTGCATTTAGAGCGTATATAAGAGTAATGATGTAAGAAAATAATAGTACATCCTTATAATTTGTATTGGATATCATTTTCAATAACTAACTTCATTCCCAACGCCAAAGTGATTGCAGTGGTATAGTGGGGGGAAAATTTGACAAAAGCATACACCTTGTGATATTGAGTTTGATGGCTTTGATTGTTCGTTGCTTTTTTCATATATCAAATGTGATCATAAAATAAAATATGACAATCTTCTCGGTTGCAGAATTATGGTGGCAAAGATTGCACGAAATGTATATTTTATAACCTTTCTAAGTTTGATTCTTCAGAAGGCTAATCCCCCTTCCCCACAATAACCTCAAAATAAGTGATTGTTAAATTATATCAGTTAGATGGTATGGATGGAATTAAGTTCTAATCAGAAACTTCTGCTCTTTCTCCTTGTCAGTTTTATTGAGAATTATGGTACCCATATTGTTACATCTGCAACTGTTGGTGGACGAGACGTGGTTTATATCAGGCAGCACCAATCATCTAGTTTGTCAGCTTCAGACATTCAGAGCTATATAGAGGATATAGGAAATGATAGGTTTGGCGTAAAAAACCTGTCAAGTCCCGGTCCTTTAAGGTACAAGGAGAAGGTTAGTATCAAGAAATTCCTTTGCCAACTAATATTCAGCAAGCTGATAACTTTTTCCTCTTATATTCATGCAACTTCCTTTAGTTTGCAAAATACATTCTAGCTTGGTCCTTGTTGCATATGAATATTTTATTCCTGCTATTGCATTCTATTTTCTGCTCATCTAATGCATAAATTACGGAAATATCAATTAATTGACCTTTCAATTTGTTGGCATAGGATGTTACTGTCATTTTCAGAAGAAGAGGAGGTGATGATCTTGAGCAAAATCACATAAAATGGGTGGAGACTGTAAAATTGGCACCAGACGTTATTAACATGACTTTTACACCCATTGTTTCTCTTCTCGAAGGATTGCCAGGTGTAAAACATTTGGCCCGTGCAATTGACCTGTATTTGGAGTGTAAGTTCTAATTCCCTTATTAATACTTGCGTGTGAAATTTAAAAATCATCACAATTATTTAAGGGAAAGTGTGTAATTTTGCACATCAGGTGGTATAAATACTGCCTTCAACTGTAACATTGTTTGACCTTAATTCAATTTCATTCCATGTTCACCTCGCTAGTTCCTTAAACTAGAACCAGGCATTTGTGTGTCTTTACTGTCAACATGAACTTGGATAGTTGAATACTAAATAATATTAAAGTGAGTTGTAGTGCTAATATGACGTGAATTGTGATTTTAGGACGAAGTTGATACCAACTGTTTTTAAGTTATCTTGATTTTAGGACGAAGTTGATGCCAACTACTGTTTTTAAGTTATCTTGATTTTATCAAGTCTACATAATCCACCTGTGTTATATTACCAGATAAACCGCCTATTGAAGACCTACAGTATTTCTTGGATTTCCAAATAACTCGAGCTTGGGCGCCAGAGCAAAACAATCTACAAAGAAAGGAGCCTGTCTGTCCTTCCCTTCAGTTCAGCTTGATGGGGCCAAAGCTTTACGTCAGTCCAGATCAGGTATGTTTTGCTAAATCCTACTTAACTGATTATGGTATTAAAAACCAAGTCAAAATGGGCTTTTATACAAAAGCAGGTTAAATTCACTGTTAAAGTTGTTAGATTCAAAGCTATTAACAGTTTTATCACTAAATTTAATTTAATGTAAAGAGATGGAAAAAGTTGGACTACTAGACAGCACAGATGTTTTGATTTTGCCAACTGGTATAACTGTGTATTATTTAGTAGAATTAAACAATAGATGAAGCTTGAAATTTTTTTAAAACAGAGTCATGTGTCCTACACTGGTTAAACATGATGAAGGCATGCTTTCGATGTTTATTCACAAAATGACCTGGTGTTTCAGGTTACAGTGGGTCGCAAGCCTGTGACTGGGCTTAGACTTAGCCTAGAGGGAAGCAAACAGAATCGACTTGCAATTCATTTGCAGCATTTAGTTTCTCTACCGAAGAACCTTCAACCTCACTGGGATGTGCACATGGCCATAGGAGCTCCCAAGTGGCAAGGTCCTGAGGAGCAAGATAGTCGCTGGTTTGAGCCAATCAAATGGAAGAATTTCTCCCATGTCAGCACTGCACCGATTGAGTACACAGAAACTAGCATTGGGGACCTCTCTGGCGTTCACATTGTCACTGGAGCTCAGCTTGGCGTTTGGGATTTTGGTGCCAAAAACGTGTTGCACCTCAAGCTTCTGTTCTCCAGGGTACCGGGATGCACGATAAGGCGGTCAGTCTGGGATCACAACCCGTCCACTCCATCGTCTGCACCAAGAACAGATGGCGCATCTTCATCTTTAACAAAGAAAACCTCCGATGACAAAAGGGATGAAAGTTCAATCCACTCTGGAAAATTGGCGAAGATTGTGGACATGACAGAAATGTCTAAAGGGCCCCAAGATATTCCAGGTCATTGGTTAGTCACAGGGGCTAAGCTCGGAGTGGAAAAGGGAAAAATTGTACTGAGGATTAAGTATTCTCTGCTTAACTATTGATTGATCTCCCCCCTTTTTTCTCTTCTTTTTTGGCAATATTTTGCTTTGATTCCTCTTCTCACTAGAAACTTTAGTCGAGCATTCTTTGCACAGGCAGCCCTGAGTTCTTTTACAATGTAGATTTGTTCTAGTCATTTAAATGATAGTTATGCAATCATTGATGATTATACGAGTTCTTACTTTTAATTGTATTCAATTTTGTTTGCTTAAAAGGGCGCAGCGGCATTGTTGAAAGATATTGACCTGTTCTCTTTTATAGCATATTTAGTGCCTCTATCCCCTTTTTCTTTGGAGTGGGGTATGTGCGGGACCTCGGTCTTTCCCCTAAGAAGAAGCAAGTGGACAGTATTTATTGGACGGCCAAAAGAGAGAATTAACTTATTTTTCTAAAACTTGTACGATTGGTTATTTATACTTATTATAATTGGTCCAATTCAATCACTCTAATTACAAATATCAATTAATTAACTTATTTCTGTAAAGTTTGTACCCAAAACTTGGTTGGTCATTTATTCTTCATCTAATTGGACCAACGCAACCACTTTAATTAGAACTATTATTTTTCTTTCTACATTTATGGTAGTAACAATATCTATCTTTAAAATTCAAATTTTAAATCAGTATCTCTCTATTTCATCTCTAAATACAATTATCCCATTTTAATAATATATTTTATTATATAGACATATCAATTTTTCAAAAAATATAATATAGACCTTTTTTCATTTTCCCAACAACATAGAAATAAAATTTTAAAGTCTAAATTATAATGTAGACCTTTTTTTCATTTTCAAAAAATATAATATAGACCTTTTTTCATGAAGTCTAAATAGATCAATAATTTTAATCACCTAAATTTTAATGGTTTGGATACAAAATTAAGAAAGTCGTTGTTATATTTTAAAATTATATAAAACTTTTTTTTGGGATGAGTCATGTGGGATTTCTTTTTAAAAAAATGATAACTCAAATGAGAGTGCAACATACAATTGTAATCATAATATGAATACATAGCATAATAAGGCCATATTATTTTTTTGGTATAAACCATCTGGTCTCCTAGGTTCATTGCCCGCCCCAGACTAATTTGGACCATCCGCGAGGAGACTTTACGGTGGTAGCGAGGTACCGATGGGACAACTTCTTTGAGATTGCGTTAATTATGAATGCTGGTAGTAGCCCTTGTCAACTCTACCAAACCCTATTGGTAGAATGCCCAATTATAAAAGTGAAAAGAGAGAAGAAATTGTGAGAGATCTTGTCCCCATCTGCTACAGAATAATCGGTCCGGCCCGGATTAAGGTGGATCTCTTTCGGCCGGCTCCACAGCAAATGTAGACTTCAATGGTAAACCTGACCAAAACATCAACTCATTCATTGGCACTTGACAGGTTTTTAGCATCTGTGTGGGGTACTTCTATATTTAATTTATGACAAAGCAACATAAAGATATTATTTCTCAGTACAATGACATTTGTTAATAATTTGTGCTGAGATCAAGAGAGATGTAAATTACTTTTAGCCTAAAGCGACTGCTGATGACTGAAAGATCGTTTACAGTTGCGTCCAAGTGGATAAACCAGTGTATTAAATAGACCTTTTCAAGTGTTGGAAAGCTCGTGGATCATCCAAATGTTTCTTTCTGTTTGGAGCGATGCGTGAGTTTAATGCACCAGAAAGAATGACCAAAAAGTTTAACGCACTAGAAAGAATGATCAACTCAAATTACCAAAACAACCACCTATTTTCAGGACATGATCTCTTCAATTCACTAAGATCATTTAGAATATATTATGACTAAGATCATTTAGAATATATTATGACAGACAATTTTCGTATTCTTAAACGCCAGCATCACAGCTCTGTAAAGAAAAGAGTAATTGTATGACAGTTAATATCAAACCTTCATCTGTTATATGCTAAGCAAGGCTAGTGACTGGAGTGAAATATGGAACAAGGTAACCGTACTAGAAAGTACGGTTGGATCACCTTTGTTTAATGGAGAGTTGATGCTTGTTGGGTATTTTGATTTGACACTGCTTCACACCCAAAAAGAAGCGAGTTACGTCTGAGTTCAATTTGGAGCGATTAATTATATGATATGAGATTGCAGTTAATATCAAACCTTCAACTGTTATATACTAAGCTATAGTCATGTTGCGCTGATGTCTATATATTAAACTCTCTTTGTTATATTGCTTATATTTTTAACATGAGACTCAAACTTGCATTCTATATTTGGGTATCCAAATAGAAATTTTGGATACGCCAGTCATAAACTCAGCAGAAGTGGAACGTATAGTTACAAAAGAAATAAGAAACGGGCAACTTCCTTTTCAGAATCACATATGTAGAGAAATAGAACGGCTAGGAACCTTTGGCTTTTGCCCTTCTGAAGTGACTTGGTTATCCTGCTAAGTATTTAATACTTAGTAGAGAGATCTAATCAGATCTTGATCATTTAGATCATATCTGAATGATCCAGATTTGATTTTTTTTAAAATAGTGATTTCTTATATTAAAACATTATTTTTTTAAAAATAATAGTCGGAAGGTTGTTTTTATTTTTTATTTTACATCTGCTAGAATAAATTTTTTATACAAATATATACTTTTAAAAAATTAAATTTGAACCACCCCAATTAGATATAGACATTTCAAATGTAATCAGCCTTAATTAAACATTTTGCTTAACAAGGTAATTACGTCCTTCTCAAGTCGGCAGAACCTATGTACAGGCATTTTGCACAGATATAATCGAACAAGACCCGTCCATGATTTCTTTCTGAAAAATAAAATATCCAACTTTATGAGTTTCTGCCAATAAAGAAATGGTCACACACCACCATCCATTGTCACCGTTGGAGGCATCAGATGCACGCAGAAATATTTCTTTTCTTTCTTTCTTTCTTTCTTTTTGCCAATAAAGCAGAAATATTTCTTTTATGTGTATGCCTAGTGTATATATTTCAGATAGTTTGGTCTGGATCTCTGCCATAGTCCCAATTCTGCCTTTTCATTTATCTGCAGAGAGCCATGGTAAGCAAAGCTGTGTGTGTGTGTGTAGAGCCATGGAAGACGTAGAACCAGTTAATCATTATGTTGATTTTATTTGCATGTAGGAAAACCTGGGGAAAGTATATAATGGCCATCATCATCAGGAGGAGAAAGAAGCACTAGTTGTGGCAGATAAAGTGGACTGGAAAGGAAGGAAAGCTCTCAAAAATGAACATGGAGGCTTGAAAACATCCTTGCTGATCTTAAGTATGTAGTAATAATAATTAATAATCTCTTGTCAACGTTACAAAATTTGGATGCATATAGTTATACGTATGCATGTGAATATATATATGCAGCGACGTTTGGATTCGAGAACTTGGCGACGTTCTCGCTGGCAGTGAACTCGGTGACATATTTCAATGGAATTATGCATTTTGATCTGGTTGAATCTGCTAATATGCTCACCAACTACATGGGGACTAGTTACTTGCTCGCGATCCTCGTCGCCGTCGTCGCAGACACTTGGTTTGGCAGATTCAAAGCTGTCATCGTCTCTGGATGTGTGGAGTTTTTGGTATATATATGTTCCTAGAAACCTTTTCAAATATTTATTATCGTCGATATATGCTCCTGTGTAAATCCTAATTTTGGTTTAGCATGATGAATGATAGCTCCATGCATTGTTCATGGCGTTTCAGGGATTGGCTCTGTTAACAGTACAAGCACACTACCCACACCTGAAGCCACCAACATGCGTGATATTGGATCCAAGTTCTCACTGTGAGACTCTCAGTGGTAGCCACAAGACGCTTCTCTTCGTCGGTCTCTATCTCCTAGCCTTTGGAACCTCCGGAATCAAAGCTTCTCTTCCATCACATGGCGCCGATCAATTCGATGACAAAGACCCAAAAGAAGCCTCTCAAATGTCCACCTTCTTCAACTATCTCTTGCTTGCCGTTTGCCTCGGCGGCGCCGTCAGCTTGACACTCGTAGTCTACGTCCAAGACAACAGAGGCTGGGACTGGGGTTTTGGGATTTCCTCTGTCGCTATATTTTTGGCCGTCGTAGTCTTTGCCTCCGGATTGCCTCTCTATCGACTTCAGATTGTCCAAGGAACTAGTGCCATCATCGAGATCATAGAGGTGCATATACTCGTTCCTACTAATTTCTCCTATTTAAATGTCAGTGGCTGAAATACAAAAATTTGATCAAATTTTAAGGATTAATAATGGTATTAACCCACGTGGATTTTTAACATCGTTGTTTAATTATTTTCATTCCTTCCCATGTAATTTTGCAGGTCTTCGTTGCCGCATTTCGGAACATAAATCTTCCCCTCCCTGAAGACCCTGCAGAACTCTACGAGATTGAACTGGACAAAGAAGCTGCCTCAGAAATAGAATTTTTACCTCACTCGGACGTTTTCAGGTACAATATAAGAGTACCTTGATATTTCACTTTTATATATTTCCATGAATAACTTGTGTATACCTACACCAATGACCCATGCGTATTTGACCTGCAACATCTGATTAAATCTTCAACAAGCTGCATATTTGAAAGCATTGGTTTTATAATAAAGTTGCATATTTGCATGCATTGGTTCTATAATAAAGTTCCTGTTCCCATCACGTCAGGTTTCTGGACAAAGCAGCCATCAAACCCAAACCCACAACACAAGTAGTTGAGAATGTTTCGGGACCTCAGAACCCATGGAAACTTTGCAGGGTAACGCAAGTGGAGAATGCAAAGATCATCTTGGGCATGATCCCTATATTCTGCTGCACAATCATTATGACTCTCTGTCTGGCTCAGCTCCAAACATTCTCCATCCAGCAAGGCCTCACAATGGACACCCATATCACAAAATCTTTCAAAATCCCTCCTGCATCTCTCCCAATCATCCCAATCATGTTCCTGATCATCATCGTCCCTGTCTATGACCACATTCTGGTGCCTCTTCTTCGCAAAATCACCGGCATCCCCACCGGAATCACCAACTTGCAGCGTATAGGTGTTGGCCTCATACTCTCTTGTATCTCCATGGCTATCTCAGCAGGGGTCGAAGTAAAAAG
This sequence comes from Vachellia pachyceras, assembly GCA_025593235.1. NCBI lineage: Eukaryota > Viridiplantae > Streptophyta > Magnoliopsida > Fabales > Fabaceae > Vachellia > Vachellia pachyceras. Next base: position 1,788 of record JANTPZ010096225.1, on the reverse strand, counting down.
AAAACAAGTGGCAAGAGATCACAACATGCTCGATGCTATACCAGTTCTTAATCCATTGCCCATGAGCACATTCTGGCTTTCCTTTCAGTACTTTGTGTTTGGCATCGCTGACCTGTTTACCTATGTGGGGCTGCTTCAGTTCTTCTACTCAGAGGCACCCAAAGCACTTAAATCTACATCAACCTGCTTCCTCTGGACCTCAATGGCTCTTGGATATTTCCTGAGTACCATAGTGGTGAAGAGTGTGAATAGAGCCACCAAGAATATTACTAACAGTGGAGGATGGTTGGCTGGGAACAACATTAACAGGAACCATCTGAATCTATTTTTCTTGTTCCTTTCTGTGGTGAGCTTGATCAACTTCTGTATCTATCTGATCGTTTCAAGCAGGTACAAGTATAGGCCTCAAGTTCAGGAAGTCAAACAGGGGGATTCCAAGGATTGAATGTAAATATAGGGAAGAAAATAAGTGGAATATGATGAAATGTGTAATCAGTGAAAGTTGTAGTAGTTTGTGCCTTTTTTCCTTTGGAAATATGATTGAGATGGGATAAAATAGGTGTGGATATTTGTTTTCTTTACAGGTTGGAAATTGTTAAGTTTATCCATATGGAAGTTTTTAATGTATTTGAACTTGATATGTATTACATACATGATTTCATCAAGAATTATAAGAGGCGCTTATCCACAGAGAAGAACCAATTGAGATCGCCTTTCAAAGGACCTTGTATAGTTTTCCTAAATGCTTTCATATAGCTTCATTGATCCATGAAAATAAAAACCATGATATTTTTCAGATGCAAAAACGTTAGCTTTAGCTCAGCAAAATTAATATATCCGAAATGGATTCACTCGAACTCAACAAAACCAACCAGAGCAGTCCAGTTTCTGGATGCTGTGACTTAGAGCGATCCCATGATGATTGTGATCATAGAATATCATCAGTCTGCTGCTATCCAGTAAAGCTGATTGCAGAGAAATAAACTATAACAGATTGGACTATTCCTCTTCTAAAAACCGGCAGAATCAATGTGATGGCATTTTTTTTTTATTTTCGAACATGAACCATGCTTTTCTTTAATCTGAAAATTTAAAGAAAGAACTAATGATTTTTTTAAAATAAATAAATAATAGTCACCAACCATTCATGGTCTCCTTATTGAGTCATCTGATGCACGCAGAAATATTTCTTTAATGAATGTGTTCTGCGAAGTCGAGTGTGTGTGTGTGTGTATAAGAACGAGTTTGGTCTTGGTTGCTGCCAGCCAGACCCAGTTCTTTTTTTTCGTTTGAATTAATAACCACAGTGAAGACCTCATCTACAGAGCCATATGGTACGCACAGCTCTCTCTGCGCACGCACATGGAAGAAGCCATAGGACCAGTTAGTTAATCCTTCTGAGCTTCTTCATATAATTATTGAATTATTATCATTATTTGCATGCAGGAAAACCCAGAGCAAGCAGTGAATAATGGTCGTCTGGAGGAGAAAGCTGCGATGGTTGTGGCAGATAAAGTGGACTGGAAAGGAAGGAAAGCTCTCAAACATGGAAATGGAGGAATGAAGACATGCTTGCTCATATTAAGTATGTAAAACCTAAGGTGAAACTTAACAGCTAGCTAGCTGGCATATATGTGAATGTGACGAAGTGAACTACAAATGAATGATCTCAGAACAAATCTTAAATTTTGATGCTTATTATGTATGTATATGGGCAGCGATGTATGGATTGGAGAACATGGCAACGTTCTCGCTGGCAGTGAACACGGTGAGATACTTCAACGGGGT
>JANTPZ010096223.1:0-13308 GCA_025593235.1 Vachellia pachyceras | reverse complement strand
CCTCTTCACTCATTACTTCCATAAATTAAAACCCCATTTAATATATGCAATTAAGTTGAACATTGATTCCCTATGCTGTAAATGACTAATCCTTTCACTAGTTACAACCTGATTAGTTAATTTTTTTTATTTTTGGTTTCTCTTCAATTATATCTACAACCGCATGCATGTAACAAGGCAAAAGGAGCCAGTTCCGCTCATACCAACATAGCTTTCTGTAAGATATTATTATTTTTTCTATTACAGAGGATATATTATATTATGTCAAGGGAACATTGTAAAATGAGAATAAAACTTGAACATGTCTAATCCTCTTATGACATAACTGTGACAGGAATGTAGGCATATCATAATCTTGCATCCAATTTATTTATTTTCTTAAAAAAAATTGCATCCAAATTGAGATTGCACCGCATGACTATGTTTTGCTTTGGTGTGTGAAAATAATAAATATAAAGATGGAAATGGGCTTCAACAGTAGTGTGTGACAGAACAAAAAAATGCCATATACGTATTCGGTGGATATACATCCATCCAACCATATATAGAAAGAAAGAAAAAACAGTATACAAAATAATGCTGACAAAAATCAAGAGACATGTCCAAAAAGACCAAGGTTAAGGAAGAGAAGGTAATAGCACATGAGAGAGCCAAGGCTAAGGAAGCTCAAGCAAAGATGGAGCTACATGAAGCAAAAGCCAGGCATGCAGCTGAGAAGCTAGGCACCAAGCAACCACATCATTTGGGCCATCACGACCCAACCTTGGTCGGAGCTCATCAACATGGGATGAACCAGCCAGGCTATGGGGCAGCTCCAGTAGTTCCTGAAAATTCTCACCCATTTGCAGGAAACTATCCCATGAATAAGCATATTTAGATGTCTTGTTTTGCTTAAGTTCCTTCTAGGAGGCCTTTTAATATAATCCCTTCTGCTGTATCTTTGGACCGCTTGTATCTTGTGGTTTCATTAGATTTAAGTTTCGTGATGCTGCCATTTTTTTTGGGGAACAATAATAGATGTTGTCGTAGTTGTACATTAATGTGGTTCCGTTATATCACGAATGTTTTTTATTGGTCACAAAGAAAACCAGAAGCACAGACAAAGAAATTGCTACAAGAAACAATTAATGCATACAATAGATTAGTTACAAGAAAATACAAAGACTCACCGAGAACTTCCCTTCAAAGGGTCTAATAGACGAAGTGGTGGCAGCTTCAAAATGCTCCATCTGCAAGTTGGTCGCCAAGTTTTACCTCCTTCAGCTCACTCCAAGTGTGTAAAATAAGAACTCCGCTTCCTTATACCCTTAACGTGTAACTCTATACATTAAAGCATCAACTAACTCTAGTTTTTCCTCTTCATACTTTATAATTTACCCAGGTTTATCTGCAAGCAAGCACGTCGAGATGTTAACATGCTTAGACCATCTGTGCGAAAAAAAATTTCTCCAATAAATAACATCTTAAACACCAACAGGAAAATTCATCACAGAATAGTGGAAAAGGGAAGGAGAAAAATAAAATAAAATAAGCAACAGTGTAAAACAAATTACTAATTACGTAATTCCATGTGCATGCAAGTTGGTAGAAACCAGAACCCCCGCTATACTCCATAAGGACAAATTATATCACCATTGGTTGAAGGATAGCGCTATCATATTAAACTTCAGGATTTGCGAATAATTTCTACCACAACTGTAAAAGGATATTGCTTTTTTAGGTTCCCCGTTTGGATTCAACAGTGATGCAGAAATAAAGCCGATACAGATATACAATGTGAAACTGAACTCCAAATGCAAGATATCGAAACAATGAGGTATAATTAGAACGAAAATGGAGAAATCCGAAATGAAGGACCTGAACTCCACCATCGCCTGACGTACCATGAGCAAGAAGAGGAGCTATCTGATTCTGCGGGCGATCGACGATAATGTGAACAGGAAGGCTAAAGCCTTAGCGATGAAGTTCCAGTTTCTTTCATAAGCAAGAGTGCGCGAGCATGAACTTGAGTTTGATCATCGTCTTCGTAGGGGTTGCCCTTGACAAACCCCTGGAACGCACCTTTCCTTTTTGGAAAACCGCATCTCCAAACGGAACGGGCAATTAAGAGCACAAAATTAGTGCCGCCGCCGCAATTCCAAAAATTAGTAGTCACAGTTTAGATTTTTCCTTTTATTTTTGCCATGAACATATTTGTAAACTTTTTTATATCATACTATTTAAAGTTATTTGCCAGAGCTAAAGCCGCAGAGTGCTGAAAACGGGTTGACCCGTTGGTTCGCGGGCCAGCCCAACATCCATGGCAGCCCTGGGCCAGATAAGATAGGCTAGCGGGCGAGCCCGTCACTTTTGTATTTTTTTTATTTTTTTAAATTTTTTTAAAATAATACAACAAATTTACATAAAATTTATCAAGCCCATTTGATTTTTCGGAAGAAAAATACAATACATCTCTGAAAAAATATAATCAACAATGTTTTAAAATAAAAAAATATGATACATAATCAACAATCTCCAAAGTAAGTATGTATTTAACATGAAATATTAGCAAAAAATGTATTTAACATGAAATAATAAGGTTTAAAATAATATTTGAAGCTATTGAAACCTCATCTTCTTCCTACTAAAAAATATAAAAGGTTTATTTTAAAAAAATAAAAAAACAAAAAAAAACTGGCTGGCCCGCACACACAATAATTTTATGAATCTTTGGGACCATTTTGTGGTTAATTCTATTGCTTAGGACCTTTGGATAATTTTCCCTTATTTTAATTAATTTTCGCCTTCTCTTTTAACCACACATTCTCTTCCTTCCATATAAATGAGGGTATTTTTAAAATAAGTTGCATTTTATACATATTTATGGTCTCCAACTAATTTTAACTAAATTTTTGTGATTAACCAACGTAGAGTACTCCACTTGTCTTTATTTGAATTTTTATTTTCCCCCTAAACATATGTGGTACTCTCAAGATATAATTATGACTTATTTTCAATAATAATACCCCTATTAGATGAACGGCATTAAATAGATTCAAAATATCATGACATTAAAAACTAACTCTTACACAGCACTACATTTAATAGTCTCTGTTTTTTCATAGGGAAGGAGAGAGCGCTGGTTTTTAAAGCCTTTTTAATCTGAGTCATGTTTGGCGCACTAATTATTTTTCTTCCTATTTCACCATTGTAATTAAGAGTAATATGTTCCATCATAATAAAAATAATGTCACAATTTTTTTTGATTACCCGTCCGGTCTCCAGGGCTTCGCCTCGACTAATCTGGACTCGACCCGCGTCGCGCACCGGGAAAGGTGGGAAGGTCTTCCAACGGTGGCTGCTGCATTCACAAGGCTCGAACTCGAGACCTTACTTAAGCTGGAACAAACCGCTTACCACTTGATCTAACCAACCATCGGTAAATAATGTCACAATTGAATGTATTTAATAAGGATTAATGATGAAAAGTTTTGCAATTTTTTTAAATATAGCAAGTTAGCCCATTTTTAACTCTTTGCCTCGGAAACTAGCAAGTTAGCCCATTTTCCACACTAAAATTTATGACTGCATGCTGCTTATTTGTTATGAGAACTTTTGGTGATTACATTATTTTATTGAGACCTCTTGGTAATTTTCCTTTCATTATCATTTCCTTTAATGCAAGCAAACAGTGAGGGCCATACTAGGAGAATGTTATCACCTCACATTGGAGGATCCAGATCAAAATATGCATAGATGAAACATGGTTGAATTTCAAAAGCAATAAATTAAGTTAGAATTGAAAAAAAAAAGGTGGGTGGGGAGAAATTATCTTACAATGTAATTATTATCAGAAAGACATGATACGGTTTGAAGAGCTTGAACGACATCGTCTCAACGGAAACAAGATTCTGGGGAAGAATCTTTATTTTTGCTATAAAAAATCATCGTCTCAATCCAAAAGAATATCAAATAATCAAACATTTTTAGGACCAATATTACTACCTACCTATAAATTGAACAATCAATCAATAATCATTAGCCCAGTTTTCTACTTTCAAAATGGGACAAGCCTACCGAGGTAAGAATCCTCAGAAGAAAGCTATGTAATATAACATGGCAAAATGTAACTGACCCTACGCTATACTGTTTATACCGTTATACCACGTGCAAGACGATAAAAGTCGGCATTCTAAAACCACAATACCAGGAAATGGGAACAATTGATCTCCACAATCTCAAACATGGCTTTCGTGACTAAAACCTGCATTTTAAATTTAATTAAACAAAAATGATAGATAAACACGAAAAAAAGGGAATATTAAAAGGGTTCCATGCAGCCATCCAAAGACATGAGATGACGTGGTGTTCTCAAGGACCCTATCCATCTATTCTATATTTCTATACTTCGTTCCCCCAATTATACACGCAAGTCGAGACAAAACCATCTCGAAACCCGTAAAAAATTTCGAAATCCATAAAAACAATCTAGAAATCTGTAAACTCCATCTCAACGAAGTTCCCAAACACACACAGTAATATATTCCGAACAGAAAAAACAACAGGATTTTGTGCTTGAGCGCGTGTGTTTGGCTTAGTCGTGAACAAATATATTTTGGATAAAATTAATCTATAAAATAGATTTTTCTAGAATTACGATTACAATAATTGATTATGAGAAGCTCCTTTGAATATCTTATCGGTTTTAGCACAAAAATAGATAGCATTGAGAGAGGTATTTAGATCATATTCAATAAACCCAAGGTTTAGCCATATATAATTGACTATAAATTCAATCCAAACAGGCACTATATATTAATGATCAATTGTTATTTTTAATTGAAATTTATGTCCATTTTTGTTGATGAAAACATATTTATATCTTCTCATATTAGGTAAGCAAACAGTACTAAAAACTGATTGAATTTTTCAAGTGGAATTTGGTACAGGGTGTTCTCTTATTCTTACCTCATATACATCTACAGAAGCTGGAACCGACTGTCTTGATGAGGCCTAGTGATGTGGAGTGAGCACTGTCAACAAAAGAAAAAACAAAGGTGAGATTCAAGAAACAACAAATCCAATCGTATTAAAATAGAAATAGGTATGCCTTTAAGTTGAATTAACATCATTTAAAGGTCAATAATCTAATGAGTGGACAGTCACAAGACAGCCTAAAAAGGAAACAGTAGCAAGCAATTAAACGAAAGAAAATAAAGGGCTTGTTCAGGAGAAATCTAATTTAACCAAATGGTGACAGAATCATTATGGATGGATCCAGAATTTCATGAATCTACAATAGATCAAGGCGAAGAAAAGCATTTGAATGAACAATAAAAAGTCGGTCAAAGCTAGCTTAAAACTTGGCGAATATATAATTTATAGACATGGAAATATCTTGATATAGCTGATCTTAGGCAGCAGCCAGACTTGCAACAAAGATTTAGCATCGGTCAAATCCAGTTGATTGATTACGCTGAACAGATTAGTCAACTATATGCAGAATCCAGTGATGCACAGTTAGCAGCCAATTGTTACTTATCACAAGCCAAATAATTGTAAAATTTTATGAAAAATTAAATAGGAGTTATTGAGAGTTGAGTAGGGTTCCCTACTTTTCATTGGACATAATTTTATAGATGCCTAATTCCCAAACACACTAAAAGCGGGTAAAGTATATGAAAAGGCATCTAGAATGGGTGAGGCTTAGGTGGTAAAGTTAGTCATAGTAATTAGCAAGGCGTCAAAATGGGAGTTAGAGACGGCACTTCAAAAACAATTAATCACCAGAGACAAAATTTGGATTTTCAACACTGCCCCAACAAATTGCTTTTAGGTTGACGGGGCTCCTTCATTATTCGTACCCCACTCTTCATTAGCCTCATTGCCATTAACGAGTACTGCACCATCTGTAGAATCAGCATCCACCACAACTGCCTCCTCTCCATTCTGTTCCTCCTGCTTTTCCTCTGCGTTGAGCTCTTCTTCATTCTGTTCAACCAACTATAAATGACAACAAATTACACAAAACAACACTCTTAAGATCAACTCTAAAATCTGTGGAAATTTTAAGTTCTACGCAACAACAAAAAAATTTAAAAATAAAAACATATTACTTCTTAATTAGTTCATGAATTTTACTTTATTCTTGTGGACTGATTCATGTGAGTTTTTCTCTTCAAGTAGTATACCTCATGACTAGAATCTCCATTCTCAAGAAGCTCCTCCCCATCTTCAATCTGCATGTTTCGGAAAGCATCGACAAGGGTAACATATGACTTTCCAGCATGCCGGACATACTCCTCTGCAGGAGGGTAAACACCCCTATATACCAAGGAAAAAAAGAGAAAATTGAACACAATTCTTGTTATTCTGAAATGCTTTGCACAAGAACTTTTTTTTTTTTTGCTAGAGCTTTGCATAAGAACTGACACAACCAAATACAGGAATCGAGCACTCCCACACTCTAACCTTGTCTCTGCAGCTTTGGATTCAACAGCAACTGCAACTTGCCAGTCTTCAAACAAATTAGGATACTCCTCAGGATCAGCCAATGACTCAGCAGCTTTGGGGCTAACCTGTTCATAAAAGCATCGACACACACACACATCCAGCAAATATTAGTTGTTGCGAGCCAAGAAGTCTTCTGTTAAGATGTGAAGCCTAATTGTAAAGATGCTTGAGAATAAATTCTACGCACAATAACAAATGACATTTAGGGAGTTTTACTGCACAAAAAATACGATACATATGAATAAAAATTACCTTGTGGAGATCTTTTCTCCAAATTGCTACTATCTCTGAGACCTTTCTTGGGAGATAAGACCGTGCCATTAAAGCAGCTTCAGGAATCCGATTGCTGCAATGTAAAACCAAATTCTAACCGAACTTGTTCCTTGTGCTAGTAGTTTATGGAAGCAAAGGGCACAACTATACAAGATTACCTCTCTACCAACAGTTGAAGGCAGTCTTCAAGTTTACCCAACATGAACATGCAAAGGAATGCAACATTGTTCTTCCCTTGCTCTTTAGCAAGGGTTGCAAGATTCAATATTCCCTCAGCATCTCCTAAAGACGAATATAGCAGTAACAATCCACTCAAATCCATTGCATTATTTAAACATTCTTCAGCCATTTCTAACTGCAAGAACAAAAAAAACATAGTGAGCTGCAGTAAAACAGAAATTTCCAATAAGCATCATACACTAATTATACATTAGAACGAGTATCTAAAATTGAAAGCAACTGAACAGAACTTGTCAGTGAAAATTTCATCCAAACTACATTTTTGGTCCTGTTTGTTGGAAGTTTTTTCATGAAAAAATCACACTTGCAAAATTTTACAATGCATGCTTAAGCTTTTCAAAGCAATCAGAAATTCAGAATCTGCAAAAATGCAGATTCATGGTTATTTTGAGAAGCTACTTTGCGTAGGTTCCAAAAATAATCGGAAATAATAAATGAGGGAATGTTCATAAAAATACGGGATATACAAAGATATAATAAAATTTGAAAATAAATAAATAAAAAATCATTTTTTATAAACAGAGATAGACACAGATATCATATAATCTGAAAATTACTAAACAATAAATTATATTTATGATAAAACCAAATGCAAAATAGTTTCTGCCTTTTATAATTCCTAGGCAATGAATCTCTTCTCACAATATCACATCAAACAAACAGGGCCTTAAAATTGCAATTTACCCAAGCATTGGAGTCAAAGAACAGTGCCAACTCATTTCACTTAAACAATACCTTTCCAGTAGACATAGCCAATTCTCCCAACTGCTTCCATTTAGACTCACTTTGCACTTCTGCTGCAATACTCTGCAAAAAGAATATAAAAGTTATGTTAATCAAGATTAAATTTCCATAAGGACAATAAAATTGTGCCCAGCTTAACAGTTTTATACGTCTATAGATAATACCATTGAATGCATATTGCATGTGCATGAACTTACCTTTGCCACCTCCAGTCTCCCAAGCTGCATGGCTAACTCAAATCTGTAGTCAGGATCAGTTGCTACTTCAAGAGCATCCTCTATCATCCCTCGTGATTCCAGGAAACGAGCCACACTATCATTTGATCACATTCACAATCATGACACAGATGCCATTTGGCCACCAAATTTTAAATCAATGGAAATGATATGCACCATCATTTTGCATGAAAGTAAGGAAAACGCAGCATCAGATTATACAAGCTTATTATTAAGGTTTGGAATCATTAAAGCATGGAAAGCAAAAATGTGATAATATACAGAACCGATGCTATAGATTCACATAGCTGTGTCAAAAATTTTGTATACATAACATGCACTTCCGTTTTCTAGCGATTTGGCAAATTTACAAGGGGATTATCATGTAAATCCATTTTTCTGAAAAGATTTTTTTTTTTTCAAAATAATAATAGAGAACATCTGCATTGAATTGCATAAAGTGGAGTATAAAGAATTGTAATTATCTCCTATTACATAGTTTTGTAATGCAAGATGGAGTTGCTTAAAGCATTTTTCTTTTCCTAAATCAACGTAATTTCTCACAAAAAAGGAAATTGTTTACCCTCCCTGTGGCAAAAAAAAAAAAAAAACTGAAGTATAGAAGGATCACTGTTAGCCTCATACCTATTATGGTGCTCTTTAGGAATTGAAGGTAGAACTTCATTGGCCCTACCCAAATCACCACGCATTACAAGAGTCTTGTACTCAATCAAGCTCAGAAGTAATGGGTATGCCATGACGCTAAAGAAAAAAAAATTAGAAATAGTCAACATGACTGCTAGCTGCTCCTTTAAATAACATAAAACAAAAGGTCCACTAACTTGAACTCTTTGTCTATCAGATAGACCCGATTTTGGCTAGCAAGATAACCCAACAAGTACATAGGGCGATCCAAATGAAACATTGTAGTTACCTAAATCAAAATATTAAATACAAAGAGGTTTAATAAGAGTCATGAAGTTTTGAATGAAAATATGCACTTCTTTCAATCATAGAAGGAACAGATTTAGTACCTCACCACCAACACAGTAATTAAGCCTCCAAGCGGAGTTGTTGTAAATAAAACAATCTCCAACCCAGATGCCTGTCCTAACCCGTTCATTTATTTCATGAAGGAGCTCAAATGCATCTTCCACCCCTAGCTCATCCACAGGCCTTCCACCATCCAAATATGATGCAACTATATCACGCTGCAATGGTGAATGTCACAATGTTTATAGTGGGTTGTATCAAAGTATGCCAAACATATTGGGATTTGGGACAATATTCTTCGGAGAAAGGCTGGTATCATAATAAAATAAAGTCATCAGACTATCAATCCTCACATTGTACTTCAGAATGTAGAATGACGTATCACTAGCAATTGTCACTAGATCACCACTATCAGCCCAGTAAAGGTTCTGTCAACAGAAAATAAACAAACAAAATAAAACTACAGATAGAAGGTAGGAAAAAATAGAATGATTAAATCATATAATGGTTTTGACCAAAAAAAAAAATCATATAATGGAAGCACGTACTTTCACATTAACATCAATGCGACGGATTAACCTGCATTCACTCCAATCATAAAAGCAAACGAAATCATTTGAGCACATTGCTAATAAGGTGCCACCAAATACGTGTTCAGCAGAAAAAGTCGGTCGAATACTCTTCTTTTCCTGAAATCCATTCAAAAAGTTGTTTCATTTAGCAAACATCTAACATGATTGCTCTTTAAATTATCCAATAAAATGGAGAGCTAGAACCATGGCAGGAAATGTACTGGTACTATTGGCAACAGAAGCAAACATGCTTGTCAAGTTGTTCAGACATAATGGTTCACTTGAGAACAAATGGCCAGCTTAATTTTCTCAAGACCTACTTATCAAAAACATTAAAAGAATAGAAAAATCTAGTATGCTATCTTCATTTCAGAAATTAACATGAAATTATTGGTTCATTCAATCTAATTTAAGGAATTACAAACCTGGAAATTTTTTGTGAAAATTTTTATCTTTGATGTACTTTCTCTGGCAGCATATTCTCCGTCTGAAGACCAAACAATTTCCAGTGCAGAGCCAAATGACCTATTTCTCCATGCCAATGAAGTGTATATAATATACTCGCCATCTCCACATACAACAACAAACCTCCCATTTGGATTGTGCTTCAAACTCTGAAATAATATGAGTGGATGACAAGTTAACCACCACATACATAAAGAAACAAACAACTGGTAACTGAAACAGCACATGAAAAAAAAAAAAATCAGCCTAAAGCTCATTTTATTCAAAGAAGATTGAAGACACCACAACAACTATTCCTACCACCCACAAAATAAGGCAAGTTATAGATATCACTTTAGTTGCCCCTGAAGTACAACGCCTAGCATCAAATAAAATAGCATCTGTTTGGTTGAACCAAATCTTATCTTATCAATATTCAAGAATCCTAGATTGCATTCAGACCATAGATCTAGAAAAATTTGTCTAAGGAAATAATTATACATAGAGGCTTTCAGCCTTGTATAAGTATCTCATTAAAAGAATGCAAGTATCTATCTCATACGATCACTCCTTGATCATTTCTTTGAAATCATTTTAAAACAGAATGACGATTGGAAAAAAATAAAAACTGCGAAGCATTTCATAAGAATTCAGTCTTATATAAAATCATGATTCCAACTCACTTGAGGGTAGATATCACAGGTACCCAACTCCTTAACAGCCAAAGGTAATCTTTCTCCATCGGCAACCTGAGAAGCAAAGTAATTGTATGCCACTTGGATAAAACTTTCTGTACTCAACTAGCATTTTAAGAGTTTAGCAAGCATGTTTTATGGAAAGTAAAGAAAAAATTGATAGGTACACAAACAACTTGAAAAACCCTATCCTAAAAGCTAGCTGTTGAGGAGAAAGAGTCAAGGGTTTAACTATCCCATCAAGCAGCCCATACTATCCAATGTGGGACTTTGTCCATACAAAGTCCCCATCAAAAATCAACATAGCCAAATTTAAAAAAACAATAGTTATCAAATGTATTCAAATTTGAAACAGCAAACATTGCATCAAAAAGGTCAAGGATGCAATGTCTAATTTTTTAAGAGCGTTGGGGCTTCAAAAAAAAATCCAGGTCAATGAAATAGGATCAAAAAAGGAGATGAATCGGTGATATATGAACTAAATTTTGCAGTTATTCCTTGCTATAAATCATAATAGAGAAAAGGTTAAATTAAAGATATTGCAATCAGATTGCAAGAGACTCAATGCAGAGTGGCAAATTTTATGCAACCTCACTACACCTCCAAAACCCAAAATCATTAAAATCAACGTGAATAGCATGAGTCCAAGGATTCCTGTGAATTGACCCAGGCAAACAAGATTTGCACATATAATTTAATATTCTAAAATTTCAAGTTCCAAGTGATATTTAATCATGCAAATTAAATCAGAAATAATATAATCATGATAATCATGCTTTTCACTTTTTCTTCGCATATTTAGAAAGGTAGAAATGAGGTCAAACCTCCACATCTGCTCCTACACTCTTTATATTGACTGTCTGAATTTCATTGTGTTTAGCCCAGATAATTTTCCCACTATTGTCCATGCTGGCAACAGGCACTTCACGACCCAGTTTGACCATAATAGTTCCCTCATCATAGCCAAGCACAACCCTATGGCGGAAGAAGTTTTGATATTCAATGTCATGAGGGAAGAATGAAAAGGGACCCTTTGCAACTTAAACATAAGAAAAAGTGGAGGAGAATGTCTGTTGATGTAAAGATTGAAGCAAACAAGTTTTGTGATACACAGTTTCTCAAATCAGTTATCAAACATGCAGACTTCATAAAGAAGACTTGACACTATCATCCCACTCTACATAATTTCAAGCCCAAGAAGAAAGTAAATTTAAGAAACTACAGGCAAGAAGACTCACCGACGTGAACTTCTAACATATCCGATAGCCCAAACTCTTTCAAGACCATAATTTAATGTGTTCTCAAGTCTGCAAGTGAATCGGATCAACATAAAATATTAAAATCGATGGTCAATCTATCAAGAATAATCTGATTTTAAATAAGTCTAATACCTTATAAAGTGCTCCAAAGCAAGCGATAAAATTTACAAAAATAGAAAAAGAAGAATGGACAACATTGTCCAATTTGGAAGTCTCAAATTCAAAGCAGTCTCCAGTAAAAATCCAATCTAGACATTAATATTCACCAAATGGAGGAATGAACACTTTCAAAACTTAATATAAATAATAAAAGTGGCAAAAAGTAGCATATGAAGAAGGCATTGAAATGCAATGATGTTCAGAACCAAGACAGCTTAGCTTAAAGACTCATCCTATATTTAAAGTCTACCAACACTGCATTGTCCAAGCCATGGCAATAATAAAAAAGAAAAACTAATGCGTTCTTTGTTTTTATTTTTTTTAAAAAAAACTGTTAAGAAAGTGATCATATGGGAGCAAAAATAAGAGATGGATGTGCATATCATCAAATATTACCTATAAGTTGTTGAATGCCATATGCGCACTGTACCATCCTCTGAACCAGTAATAATTATAGGAAGATCAGGATGAAAGCATACAGCAGATACATTGTGCGTGTGACCTTCTAGAGTCTGGACACAGCTTTTGGTCTGATAATCCCATACCTGTTTCATAGATTTAGTCAATGAAAATATTTCCTCTTCATCACGCATACATATCATATATCACAGTTCTATTGACATGTAAATCAAAGATAAAAACAAAAAAAAAAATCAGAAAATGAAATGCAACCTTAGCAGTGTGATCATCAGAACCAGTAATCAGATAAGGCTTGTCACCACCTGTAAAGTAATCAACACAATTCACTCCTTTCTGATGAGCATCCAATGTAAAATTGGGGTCAGGAGAGCCAAGATTCCAAATCTGGAAAGAGAAGACCATAGGAGCATCAAATCATGCAAGCATGGATTTTAATAAAGTATATGCAGAAAAGCTTTCAACAAGAGCACTAATATACCTTTATGGTGCGATCTAGCGATGCACTGGCAAATGTATTGGTGTCTTTAGGATTAAATGTCACTTGCATGACATAATGAGAATGTCCCTCAAATATCTGAGTACATACCCAACCTTTGTCCCAATCCCAAAGCTTTATGAGCATATCATCAGATGATGACAGCACATAAGGGAGGGTAGGGTGAACTGCTACACACCTTATGTAATCTGTATGTGCTTCAAATACTTTAACTTTATCCATTGTGTTGTAATTATATACACGAATAAACATATCATCTGCTCCAGCAACAACCCACTGCTTGCGTGCAATAAACTTGGCTGACCT
>JANTPZ010096222.1:0-11605 GCA_025593235.1 Vachellia pachyceras | reverse complement strand
ACTCAAATAAGCCCAAGGGTTATGCATTCATTGAGTACCTGCATACAAGGGACATGAAAGGTCTATATGGTGGCAAATTAATTTCTCTTTCATCATTTAATGTATCCTTTCAAGCTCACTCTGGTTCATATGCAGCTGCTTATAAACAAGCTGATGGTAGGAAAATTGAGGGTAGAAGGGTGCTTGTGGATGTTGAACGTGGAAGGACTGTTCCTAATTGGAGGCCTCGCCGATTAGGTGGCGGGCTTGGTACTACTAGAGTAGGGGGGGAAGAAGTTAATCAGCGGAATTCTGGGAGGTAAGTGGATTGATAGCCAACTTTTTTGTCTCTGTCAGGTTAGTCCCTTGTTGAACCTATCTAACGAATTGAATGAATAATAAGTGAAAATAATTATATTGTCATTTCATTCTATGTTATGTAGCATGAACGAGGTTCTGGAATCTTGTTTGATAATTAAATAAATTTCTAGGCGTTGTGTTCTGCATCCTTAGGTAACTCGCCTGATTAACTTGTTAAATGGCAGATATAGAGTATCCTGGGTGCTTTGTTTTTTTTTTCTTTTAAGTGTATTTTTAAGTGCCTTTATTTCCCAGGGAACAACTGCAATCAGGACCCTCTCGTTCTGAGGAACCAAAAGTGCGGGAGGAACGGCAGGTTGATCGGTAAGTTCTCATATCAGATTTATCAAGATGTAATTGGTTTCTTGTTCTCAGCCATTGTCTGCTTTCACTTTTTTTTTTTGGACAAAAGAAAAGGTAAAGAAAACTGCAAGGAGCTTTTAAATTTAAAGCTCTCTGGAGCGGTGCTTTTAACATCCAGGACTTGGAATAATTACTTGTATAATCTTCATCATATTGCTCATGAGCATGAGAATACAGTTTGACTGATGGTAGCTGAGATGATTTTAGGGAAAGAGAAAAATCTCGTGAAAGAGGTAGGGAAAGAGATAGAGAACAGGAACGATCATGTGAACGCTCTCACGATAGGAACCGTACTCGGGATCATAGGGAGGATAGACATCATAGAGATCGGGAGAGGACTAGAGACAGGGAAAGAGACCGTGGTCGTGACCGTGATAGAGACCGTGGTCGTGATCGGGAGCGAGGACGTGATAGGGAGAGGGATCGTGATAGGGACAGAGAATATGATCGCCATCGTGAAAGGGATGGGGACTATGAAGTTGGGGACCTTGAACGCGGACGCTCACATGATAGGGAGTCTGATTATGATCGTGTTGATTCCAAACATGAGAGAGACCGTCATGGTGAAAGGGAGAGAGACTATGAACCTGAGGATGATCGTGGATGGTACAATCAACCTGGGCATGGACATAGGCATGCAGACCCTGATCATGATGCTGAGGAGTATGACCATTATGAGCATCATCAAGGACAAGGGCATTATGATCGTAGAGATGGTGACCATTATGATCAATATCCTGACCATGATAGGCTGGAGGATGACTACCAAAATGAACACAGTGTGTCTGAATCTCGTGACCCGGAGAGAAATCGTGATACAGAGAGGTCTCGTTCTCGAGAGTATGATTACTAGTGCTTGAAGCATATTGTCTCTGCACTTCAATGGTAAGACCCATGATTTACGTATCGACATTCCTCAATTCAGTCATTGATTTGTTGACGTGAATCTTACTAATTCTTGACATGTTTTGAATTTACTTCAGGTACGGAATTATCAAAGCACAACAGGAAAACTTAGTTGCTGCTATCATCTGCTTAGTAGTTTCTTTTTCAATTTTTGGTGTTTCGGGGATTGGATTAAACTGATGATGCTTGTTCTGATTTTGGGTTTTGATCTCTTCTCTGCAGTCGTTTAAGAAACAGGAGAGGGTTTAATGTAATTTGTAGTGAACAATCGTCTGAGTCTTGTATTTTCATGATGTCGTAGGTTTGTGGGTATGGTTGGAACTATCATTTTGGTTAAACGGTGAAACATCAATGTTGTTTACATATAGGGCGATCAGCATCTGGATTTGTGTCTGCGATTAATTCAGTGATTCTATCGCATGCATCGGAGCGCCGGTTAGAAAGCGATACATATCAGGTATTATGTGCGAAGCCCTGAGGGCGAGAAGGGCCAACGTTTTTTTTTTTACGATTAATTATATTATTCTTGAGCAATCGTTTCACTTAAGGACTAATGTTGTTGTCTTGAGATTACCCGGCAAGGGTTCGTGTCAATTTCATTCATGTCGCCTAGATTTGGAGGTGGACGAATAATGAATATTTACGAACCGACTCTTGAACGTAGGGTATTTGCCTCGCCCCCAAAAAATGATTAGATGATACGAAAAGTTAATTTTAATGCACACGCTGGAGCCTTTTTACTGTATTGGAGTAAACCTTATAAATACTACGGCTAATGCATGTGTGGCCACACGCACACATGCACTATTTTAATATATTGAGGATGATTCATCGCATCTATTGGGGGTTTGGAGCAAATGGGATCCACGTTTGGGGTCTTGTTTCCCCGTTTATTCACACTCGTCAAAGGAATAACAGGTCTATTTAGGAACACGGTAGAGAAGTATATTTACGTTAGTCGAAATAAATAATATATGAAGGAAATTATCTTATTTTGTAAAAAACATTGTTAGACGTACATTTGAACGCCTCAGAAGCTCAGTCAAACAGGGCCAACAATTTTTCTTTCCCAGACAATTTTGTTACCATTTTTAATATAATTCGGGATGAAAAGAGTGAAATGCCAAGGCCACTAAAACATGCTGGTACCACGAAAACCCCGTCCCATATTGTGACGGTGCCATGAGTAAAAATGAGGTGCTATTATACCCATATACTCAAATTTGTTCTATTAATGAATTAAATTGAATAATGCCACATTCGGGATTCAGCATTTATGATGCGGTGTAACTGCGATACAACAGTATATACTAGAGGCTATCCAGATTCCAAATAAACAGTCACTAAGCCAGCAAGCTCTTTGGTTTGTTAGGTGAGAAATTAGAAGTAGCGGTTGTGTCTTTTTTTAGTTGGTTTTTTATGAAAAAGTGAGAGAAAACCCAAAATCAGTGGAAATTGCCTAGAAATTTCATGGCTCTGCCCTGTACCGGTTCAAAATGCTCTACAACGCTCGGAATGGCATGTCCCATGATCCATGGTAGAGAGAGAATAAACAAATGCTTGAGTTTGAAGCTTCTCACTATTCACTAATTGCTTCGAAAAAAAATGCTTAGTGATTGTTCTATGAAATTTCCCGGAACATGCGTTGCCTTGTTTCCTGTGGTAGATCCCAGAGGTGCCTCTGTTATTATTATAGGTTGTCTTTTTAAAGAAGAGAACTTACCTCCTGAAAACAGCCCTCGAATAACACACTTCATCTGTATGGTGATAAACAGCAGACAAGAGAGAGGACTGAGTTGAACCCAATCAAAATTAGGACCGTACTTCCGCGAAACTTCAACAAGCAGGCACTGTGCAATGGGACAAGTTCCCTTGCTCCTTGTCATGTTTATTTTAAATCATAATAATGAGTGAGAATCAACATTGAGAATTAAAGCACTTATTTAGCAGAGTTTTCTTAAATTATTCGGGTTCATATAAATCGTGTTAATCTGAAACTGAATATTTTCCCCAAAAGGTAAAACCCTCGTTGTATATTGATGTCCCAGCCAAGAATTTACCAGTAAGTGCTTATATGTATAATACACTTGCAGCTATTCACAAGTCATGAAGGATTCAACTCATTTTTCAGATTGAGAAAACATATCCGATTGGACCCGCTATTCAACTCATTAACAGAAAAATAATCTATTTCTCTTACACAAAAATCAGGATATATGTAATACTATTATTTAATAGTAGTTTTTGGATTTAACCATGTAAAACACTATTTTTAATTCCAAAATTATTTTCATTTACGTTTTATTTTCTCTTGTGCACAAAACGATCTGTAAGCCCCCACCGAAAATAAAATCTTATGGAAATCGGATAATGTGATTCACTGGGGCCAGAGAAAACAAGACAAATATTATTATAAAGGCACAAAATGGTCGAAGTACTCAAGTGCACTTCTTACTTTTCCCAATTTCCTATCCTCAAACAAGGCTTTCTAAAAGCATAAACCAGTAAGCAGCAGAAAAGAAAAACACGGGTGAAGCACATTAGATTCAGCATTATAGTCAAAGCTCTGAACTTCATATCCATCCATGGCTATACAAGTGATGAACCAGCAAACTTCAGCAAAGGCAGCATGGCTTGTATTGTGGAGCCTGATCATGATCTGCAACGTCACTCTAGCTGAGAGAATTATCAAAGACGAGAAATCAGACAGTCTTGTCGAGAGAGACGAAGGACGTGGTGTTCTAGCTAGAGTGATTGAATTCATGTGGCAGAATGATAAGTCTTCTTATGAACCGGTTTGGCCTGTGAGTTCATCAGAAAGCATATCTCGTTATACCAAACTACTTATTGTTTTTAGCTGTGATGAAGTTATTGATTTTTCCTTCAACTCTGAAGATATATATATTGTGCTGGTTTTGTTTGGGCAGGAGATGAAGTTTGGTTGGAAGATTGTGGTAGGATCAATCATTGGGTTTCTCGGAGCAGCTTTAGGCAGCGTTGGGGGTGTAGGAGGTGGGGGCATTTTCGTCCCTATGCTCGCTTTGATCATTGGTTTTGATCCAAAGTCTTCCACGGCTATTTCCAAGTGTAAGTTAGTATTAATCTCTGAGATTTTCTCCTGTTATTGTAGTGTGAGTGGTCAAAATGTTCGGTACACCGACGTGTTCACATGCATGCAGAGTTGATACTCTAATGTTAATAGAAACTGACCTGAATATCAATTTCCGAGGTTTGAATGAAACTGACCTGAGTATCAATTTGCGAGGTTTGAATCTGTTTCTTTCGTTTTATAATGATAGGTATGATAATGGGCGCTGCTGGATCAACAGTATACTATAATCTAAGGCTCAGACACCCAACGTTAGAGATGCCACTTATAGACTATGACTTGGCCTTGCTCTTCCAACCTATGTTAATGCTTGGAATAAGCATCGGTGTCGCATTTAATGTCATGTTTGCTGATTGGATGGTGACAGTTTTGCTTATTATCTTGTTCTTAGGTAATATACTCTCCCCTCCCTGTGTTCCTTAAACTTGTTTCCCTTTTTCAATAAAAGGTTTAAATTAAGTCATGGATTCATTAAAGTTAGGGTATACTTTTAGACTCATGATATACTTACAAAAGTATTTATAAATTGTTCAACAATATAATAAGATCATTGTATTAACAACAAAAATTAAATCAAACCTTGTAAATTATCAGTCAACTTTTTACTAATTGTATTAACCTTTGTTTTCCTTAAACTGGGTCCATCAGTAAGCTGACAATTTTTGTTCGCATCGTATTGCTTTGTCCTTTAATTTTCAGTTAAATTCACACTTCTTGTATAATTATTTTTTTTGAGAAATGGACCGTGTGCAATATAAGAGAGCGACATAAAACATTAGAAATCCATAGGTTTTGGCCCCCTCCCACTTTTTTGTCTCTTCTTATTCCTCCACGAGCAACCGAAGAACTGATTTTAATTGATATTAGGGCAGTCTAAAATCTAAATGTAACTTATATTCGTGTATATATATTCATGGTATTCAGTATAATATAGTTTAGTTGATTCTCAACGTCAGTATAATTGGTTTAGGTACATCAACAAAAGCTTTATTCAAAGGCATAGATACGTGGAAAAAGGAATCAGTTATGAAAAAGGTACAACTACATACCTTTCTCACACTTGAAAGCTTTTGAA
Source organism: Vachellia pachyceras (assembly GCA_025593235.1). Lineage (NCBI taxonomy): Eukaryota > Viridiplantae > Streptophyta > Magnoliopsida > Fabales > Fabaceae > Vachellia > Vachellia pachyceras. The sequence continues at coordinate 5,813 of JANTPZ010096222.1, read as the reverse complement.
GGAGCCTCCTGTGGCCTCTATCGATTATAAGATTTATGCTGTTTTGATTTTCAGGAAGCAGCCAAGATGATTGAATCAGAGCCTAAACCAGGTAGTATATAAGATAAGAGAAAAAAGCATATGAAAACTAGAGAAAAGTTAAACAAAAAAATGTGAGAAACCAAGCATTATACAGAGGACCGACCACCTTGTGATGATAAGACTTTGAATATCAGAATTCATAAACATTTTTGTTTCCCAATTTGCGTAAAAAGAAGTTGCATCTTTACTTCTATATCTGATGACAGTTTCTATTTTGAAAGAAAATATTTTTACTCTCTCAGCTAAACAACAAATCTCTCTACATGGAATCTAGCTGTTCATAGTAAAACTAGTCATGGAATCTTTTTTTTTCTTTTTACATACTATTAACATAACCTGAAGATGATTCTCTAAAAATTTGATGGTAAAATTGGAAAGAAATAAGAAGAATGATGGATTCTTATGTCTTTTCTAACCCTATTCTTTTGATCAAGTCTTTCAAAGAATCCAAATTCTAAAACAACACTCTCCGTACTAAATGTTGCAAATGCTTCTCCAGAGGAATATAAATCACTACCAGCTGGTCCGGCTAGCGCGCAAGACGAAGAGGTAATTCCAATTGTCGTTCCTAATCATCTTCCGTCGCAACTTTAGTTTGTTGTTTTCTTAACTAGTTTTAATTATCAAATTGAGTTTAGGTCCCTCTAATAGAGAACATTTACTGGAAAGAAGTAGCACTGCTTATGTACGTTTGGGTAGGCTTTCTCGTTGTTCAGATTGTAAAGGTAAGCTATATCACAAGTGCCCTGAACTTTTTTCAATGCACGAGTCCCCCACAAAATGCTGATACCTTTCAAATATTTGTCTTTGAGAAATGATTTTTCAACCTCCCGTTTTTAACCTCCAATTTAATTTGCTGTGTTGATTTTATATTAATAATTCACTCAAAATTTGCATTCTTCCCTTAGGTTCACTGATTATCGTTTTGCCCATGCAGACATACACTGAAAATTGCTCCGTCGCGTACTGGATTCTTAATTCATTGCAGGTAAATTAACAATCAACACATTTGGGTAACATGTTGCCATCTCCCAAGAACTAAACAGAATTTGATGTCTAAGGAGTTCATTAAAATTTTTGTTGGTAACTTTTTAGGTGCCTATTGCTTTATCTGTGACTCTTTTTGAGGCCATAAGCCTTTACAAAGGAAAAAGAGTGATCGCTTCGAAGGGAAAAGAAATCACAGTTTGGAAGTTTCATCAGATATGTTTCTACTGTTCTTGTGGGATTATAGCTGGCATGGTTGGTGGATTGCTTGGTCTTGGAGGCGGTTTTATTTTGGGACCACTCTTTCTGGAAATGGGAATTCCTCCTCAGGTACTCACCTAACCATTCTTGTGCACATTTACTCATGAACATTAATTAGGTTTCCCAAAAGAACATTAACACATTTTTCTTCGGTCGCAGGTTGCAAGTGCCACGTCAACCTTTTCTATGGTTTTCTCATCTTCCATGTCAGTGGTGCAATACTATCTTCTGGATCGCTTCCCCGTACCCTATGGTAAGGCAAAATAAATAAAATCAAAATTATTTTGGTGAAAGCTCGATTATAGACGAGTGTTATTTTTCTGCTATAACCCATAAATACTCATTGACAGTGGTGGAGCCACGTTTCGGTGAGGGTGGGTAATTGCCCCCACTCAATTTTTGGGTGTATATGTAAATACTTATTATATTTTTATTTTACACCCACTGATTTTTAAGATTTGAACCCATTCAAATTATTTATACTTGTAAGTTTGTTGTCATTTGTTTAAAAATAAAAAGTTACCCCATTGGTCTAGGGTCCTGGCTCCACCTGCTCATTGACATGGCCTCCCTCCCTCCCTCCCTCTGTGTTGTCATCATTTTTTTTCCGGAAGAATGGATATTTCAGCCTATTTGTTCTCATATTTTGGGGGATTAATGCTCTTTAATTTGCTACACAGCTTCATATTTTGTTCTGGTGGCAACCATTGCTGCATTCGCTGGGCAGCATGTTGTGAGGAAGATTATTGCAGTCCTGGGCAGAGCTTCCATAATCATCTTCATACTTGCACTCACTATTTTTGTCAGCGCAATAAGTTTAGGTACTTTCTATAATCCCCTTAATATCTTTCTTAGTTGTTTTTTTTGAATTTAATTCAAACATTCTCGTTAACCAGCTCACGTCCAATTTTGGGTGCATGTATATGTGTTACAGGTGGAGTGGGAATAGAGAACATGGTTGAGAAGCTGGAAAATAAGGAGTATATGGGGTTTGAGAATCTCTGCCATCACACTTAAGCTTGTTTTGCCTTTAATTAATTTCTAAATATGCCTCTCGGAATATATTATCTGGACGGAAGTGTTTCAGACATGGTCATCGACAGTCATCTATTTGTCCATCCTTTTTCAAGCGAAGAAAAGCCTCTTCTGCAATATTTATGTAATTTACTTTTGTTCTTCCATTCCTTTTACTGTAGAATCTTTTTGGACTTTGTTCATTACATGTCAAGTATAAATAAATGGTTATCTTAGACCCATGAATGGAAATATATGGAGACATATATTATACATATTGAGCATCACAAGTGACGATCAAACAACAAGGCATTAAGCTATGGAGGAGCTTTAAAAAATTCCCGTTACGCCTTCCAGTTTGCATGCACATGGACACGGGGGACCAAGTGGAAAGTCCCTTACCAAATAATATCTTAGTGAATGGATGCTATACCTTACCGCATGTGAAGCACTTTATCAGATAACGTTGTTATTTACATCGATGATCTTAGTAAAAGATATAGATAAGGATATATTGTAAAATTTTCATCTCCTATCCTTTTGACATTATGCATCAATTAAGGGCTTGGTTGGGACCATGTTCAAAAACTCACATTCACTCAAGTCGAGATAAAACACTTCCCATATACCTATCTCATAGACCAAAGGTTCGATATGTTTGAACAAATTTTAGTGGATAATTAAAGCTTAGTAAAATTAAGCGAAAACGGGCCATCAATAGTGCCATTAAGATGAAATTTAACTATTGCCGTTAAAGCAAGGAGAATAGAGGAAATGATGAAGAATTATACTGATGGTGATGTCCCTGAGTGCAGAAAGCCTGGCGGTAGAAGAGGGGAAAATAAGAGAGATTAGAGTGAATATTGTGTATATAGTGCACTCAATGTGTTTAAAGAAGGGAGTAGGGCAGGCCAGAAATCTTCAGATTTTTGGTAGTGAGGAAGTGTCGGCTTTGCACCTGGTTAATTATTCTCTTGTCCTTGCAGAGCATACCAGTCAGGCTCTTAATTTCTGCTCTCTTATTCCACCGATTTAGTTCTGTTTTGTTCATGTTGCGCTCGCCTCGCGGTTCTGTCTCTTGATCTGAGTCTGTATCTTTTCTTTTCCTTCTGTTTTTCTGCTATTGTTGGTTCTTGTACACTTTCGGCTTATAATAAGTCTTTACCTTCACTCAAAAAAAAAAAAAAAAAAAAGGAAGGAGTAGGGTAAAAATAAATAGTTTGTTGTTGTCTTTGATGGTCGTTTGCTTTGTCTAGCGACCCCATAGAATTTAGGAGAGTGGTGGTTGCTCTGTCTTCGGATCCTACCCGTCGAGTATGACGTTTGAGGGAGTTGGCGATAGACACGAGCATTGGGTGTGGTTTCACGTGTTCCTTAGACGCCTGACAGCGGGGACTCCTAGGTGGATTCCATCTTCGGTGCTTATTTGGAAAAGCTTATTTACTCTCCAAAAAACACGTTCAACAGTGTTTTTTAACAAAATGAGATACTCTCATTCAAATATTTACCTCGGCTTGCGTAAAAATACTTATCTACCTCCTTCCCAAACGAACACTTGGTTGATTTTGACTACTAAGCCTCGAATTGGTATAGCCCAAGTCATTTTTATACATATAGTAGGTGAAATGGGAGTTATATCGATTATATTAAAATAATATAATTTAGTAGATTATATTTTACTTTATAAAAATTAATAGGTAAAACCTATAATGCTATTTTATTTTACCCATGTTTTAAATTTTTTGAATTTAATTAAATATCAATGATAAAAATAATTGAGATAAAATGAATTAATTTTATCTAATTTTCCGGCGAGTAAATTTGTTTAAATAAAAAATAGAGAATTAAATACTAATTTTTTACCATATTTTTTTTAAAAAATTAATGAACCACATCTTCTCACGATGGTTCCATTTTTTCGGTAATACTAGTTTTAAGTTTTTTTAAATAAACAAATCGGTTAACTCATCAATCCTCCCATTCAATCATATTAAATGGGTTGACCTTGGTTCAATTGGTCGATCGGACCTATGATCGGTTTGTTGGTTTTCGGTCAGTCCAATCCCGTTTGCGTTTTTTTTGTATAAAGCATGTAGTATATTGAAAAAGTAGCTTCCATAGCTATTTAAAATGACACTAATGGTTTGCACTATATATGAAAAAAAATGTAGGCATTGTGTGCTTCTTTGTGACAAAATGTATTTTTCAATTAAAAAAAAGGAGAATCTGTATATCAAATTCACTTTCAAGCATTTTTTGTCTTTTTGGTGCCCATATTGGGCCCGTTTGAAAAGTGGTGGAGAAGTACTTTTACGCAAGCCGATATAAATATATGAGAGGAGTTTTCTCTCAAAGTGAAAAAATGATATCAAACACACATTATTATCTTGTTCCAGTACTTTAAAAAAGAGCTTCGATCGATGATCAATGGAGAGTAGATGTTTCCGGATGGGATGAAACGAAAACCGATGCAATAATTGTTTGGGACGAAATAAGAAGTTCTGTTCCCAAACGGGTCAAAATAATGTCAATACTGGCTGTGTTTGGAGACCATTTAGACTCCCTAAACACACGTTTAGCAATCTTCTTAATATATTTATCTTAATTTACGTAAAATCAATTTTCTAATACGTTGCAACCCAACATCTAATAAAGAAGTGTTGTTTTTTTTTATACAAAAATTTTAGGAAAGGGGTTGAGTTCACCCACGATCCAAGGGCAGGGCACTTAACTCATGATCCACTGAGGCCTGTCCCTGTGGGCACGGGAGCATGACAATAAAGAAGTGTTGTTTTTTTTATACAAAGAGAGAGCTCAAATGCTCAAGACAAAAAAAGACTACACAAAATGGGGAAAAAATCCCAACTTATTATTAGCACACAACTCCCGCAGGTGAAGTGGGCACATGTAGTAAGTGAAGGAAGAAGATATAGCCTCCTTTGCCAGGGCATCAGCCAATCGGTTCTGCTCCCTTGGCACGAATTGAACAATAACATTTCAGTCTCTAGCCATGAGATCTCTAATATCTGTAAATAATAAATCAATATTAGAAGAAACACATTAAGAATTAAGTATGTCAACCAGAAATTTAATGTCTGACTCAATAACAATATTCCTGAAACCACGTTTCAAAGAAGTGTTGTTTTAACAAAGAACGAAGCGTCCAATTTCTCTCGGGTTCGTTTGGGGAAAAAGGTCTCTCTCCTGTTCTGGCTTAGCCTGAAAACGGGTTATAGCCTAAACAAACAAACAATTTGCCTGGAGGCCCACCCCACTCGTTGGCCTGGCCCGTCCTTTAAAATAAAATGAAGTGTCTCAAAATGACCCTACGGTTCGCCGAAGAAAGCAAGCCTGGCGTTCAATATGTTTGGTTTTTTCCCCGTAAAAAAGGTGACAATACGAGGGTAATTTGTCAAATAGTCTTTCCCGCCGAATAAAAGCGCCTTTTCTCTCCAGGCTTTCCCACTCAC
>JANTPZ010096217.1:0-11394 GCA_025593235.1 Vachellia pachyceras | reverse complement strand
TCAGAGGTGTAGTTGAATTGAAATGGATTGATCCCCCGTACATTCATATCCACTTTGTATCATTCATTTAAACCTGTTTAATTTTCTTACAAATTTTTTTTTAATTTCACATATTTTCTCGCCCTCTTTCCTCTCATATCTAATATTATAATTCAGCGAGGCTTTTTTTTTAATGAAGTGACCCATAATTTTTCCATAATAATAAAAAATAACTAACTGTTTAATCTCGATGAATCACTTAAACATCCATTTGTACATGTTTATAACTTACAAGTCGTTTACGGTATGTTTGGCACAAACTTAAAAAAAATTGAACTTCATTAAGTTTATCTTAAAATTTAATAATTTTTCAATTTTATACTTATTCAAAACATATCATACCCATGAAAATAAAGTTGGCACCATAATAAATGAATGGTAAAATTACATATTCATATAAAGATTTTAATATTGTGGCTCAAAAAAATAAAAAATAAAATTCTTCTCTATATTCTATAAATATGACCGTATATAATACCAGAAAATGTTATTTAACGACGAAAAAATCAATTACTAAATGGTTATTTTCATCAGATTAGCGACCATCGTTTTTATAGAATATTAGCGACCATCGTTTTAATGACAGAAAATAATTATTTAACGACAAATTAAATGGTATTTTTTTGGTAGTATAAGTAAGTCTTACATGCCAATGCTTTATTAAATGATGATTTGTCTAATTCTTCATTACTCATTACTTGATTGCACTTGTATCCATGTGCGGACCTACCTTAACATATGATGAGTGGATGGAACTTAACCCCTTTTAGAGTATTAAACGCTAGAAGACCCCTCTCTTGTACATAAAAATAGTTAGATTCTTCTGGTTCTATTTTTAGAATAAAAAGAGAAGTTTATTTTAATCTTACTTATAAGACACTTATTAAATTTTTTATATATCATTTTATCCTTCATTTATTATTATATTGACTTTGTTTCTCTAATGGATATATTATATATCAGGGTATATTATATATTAATAGGGAAAAAGTTGAAAAGTTATAAAATTTAACAAAGGTAACAAGATTTAATGTTTTATTAGTATGTGTGAAACATATGAGAAGCATAGGATCTAGTAATAAATGTAGCCTTCATGTTAAAATTAAAAGTCTGTATAAAATAATGGCATGCAGCGTACTGTGTGATGCGAGGAGGAAGATAATTAAGCAGCTACAAGGTTTGACTTGATAATTTCTCAGCAAAATCGTCATTAGTGACGATATTAGCTAGCTAGTTTGGTATTAAACTACTCTCGAGATCTTACACTGCAATTTTTTTTTTAACATTATCATCAGTCGCAGAACCGTTTGAATATATAATTAAATAGCAAGCTGGATTTTATATTGATTTCACATATGAATTCTTGAATCTCAAGGCTAAAATTTGATGATAAAGATACGCTTCAACGTCTGAGTCATGAGCAAGACAGCCTAAACAATAATATTTTCTATTCCAATATCATAGTGTGTGTTTGGGAAGTCCGTTGGGAGAAATAAATTTACAGATTTTGAGGTATTTTACGGGTTTCAAGATAGTTTTATGGATTTCGAGATGGTTTTAATGAATTTCGAGATGGTTTTTACAGATTTCGAGATGGTTTTATATTGGAATATGTGCACCGTTTGGGAAACGGTATTCCCAAACAAGCACCTATAATATAGTACTCTTCCGTTTTAATTTATAGGATTAGGATGTTTCTATATTGAATTTTGAGTACTGCACTAATGAACGTCGTTAAGTACATTTAAAATTCTTAATTTATTTTAAAAAGATATATAAATTTAAAAAATACACTTCGTTTAACATATTAGCCTCTGATTAACTCATAATTTTATTACTAAAGACTAGTATTTTCTTAAACATTCAATAATATCATGAGACATGGAATCATTTAAAAAAATATATCTTAGAAATCGGAATGAAAATAATAATAATATAGAAAATACTCTGGAATGGGTGCTAGCTAAACAGTGGGGAGTTAAAATAGTGGAATGGTCGGCTACGTACTAATTCAATCAGATGAGCAGAGATGTATTTTGATGCTTTATTCTTAGGAGAAGAACCACTTTTCTTATGAAATTCAAATGCTGAGAGACAGAATATTTTAAACAAGTTAATTCGAGGACGATCTACCTGTGTATAGCCATTAATTCTCAATAACTTTACAGCCTGCATAAAATTTTACGATTATAAAATCTATAGAATAGTTCCGGTTCCTTCATCCAATTAATTAACACATTAAATTCCTAAAATTTATGTACCAAACTTCAACGTGTGTGTTTGGGAATTCTTAAAATTTTACGGATTTTAAGATGTGTTTTATGAATTTCGAGATGGTTTTAATGAATTTTGTGATGATTTTTATAGATTTCGAGATGATTTTATATTGGAATATGTGCACCGTTTGAGAAACGGTGTTCCTAAACAAGCACGTTCTAATGGAATTGAAACTCTTTTTCGAATGACCATCTAATTGAACCTTACCATGTAAACTATATCGTGCTTGTTTGGGAACTCATTTTCTTCAACGGAACATCTCAAAATCTGTAAAAAACCATATTAAAATATATAAATATCATCTCAAAATTCATAAAATCACCTTGAAAACCGTAACTCGTTCGGAGTTCTTAAATACACACACAGTATGTATGTGTTCGACATTGATATGAATATTTTATAAATTATATATATGTATTAGTAAATTTGATTTTAAAATTAGGAATACGTCAATCAGTCATATCTTAGTAAAGATTTTAAATAGATAGACGGAGGAATTTTGGTTAAAAAAACGAGGACTATTTATTTGTGTTGGTATTTCCACATATAATATCTCATTGATTTAACTATCGAAAGGAAAACAAAAAATACAAAGACGTGACCGATTGATTTTGAACGGATCCATGGGCTTGTTTGGGGAGGTCGTTTGTCTCCCTAAAAGTCATTCTTACGTTTATTGAGACAAAATTCCTCTCACATATTTATCTCATAATATGTGTTCGTTCTCCCAACAGACTATTCAAACAAGCCCTATCTATGCCCTTGATCTGGAAAGTAAAATACAGAGTCGATTGATTTTTCTTCCTAATTATGGACCTAATAATTTGTGAAGAGTGTCTTCGGCAAAAAAATAATAATTTGTGAAGAGTGTCTTCGATCTTATCTAATCATAAAGGTACATATGGTTAAAATCCTTTTCGGGAGAGTAGCAATGCAAGAGGGACAAATTAAATTAACATGTCTCAGAAGCAAGCCACACATCGTTTTCTTTGACCTCAACTTCATTCCCACCGACGAATGTGATGAGCTTTGCGTGTCATACACACTCTCTCACACTCCTATATTCATAATTTATTTTCAATATATTCCATACAAATAATATAAAATCTTAATTTTTATTAATTTCATTTTAAAATTTAAACAACTTTATCTTTATTTAATTTATAACAACTTTCAAGGGAGCCTTATGCAAGAATGCTTTGAATAACTGAGGGCATAATGGTAATTGCATATCACATTCATGTTTCTCTGAGGTCCCAGGAGAGTGTTCCACAAGATGGCCAAATTTATGAAACTTTTTTGATATTATGCTGCTTCCATGGGACCCTGCAGCTAATTTTCTCGTTACTAAATGTATTTATATTTATCATTTTTTAAATTAATTTGTCTGATTTATAAACTAATTATATAAATAAATAGTTTTAAATAATGTATTTAACTTTCTTAATCTCCCCAACAAAAGTAAACTGACTTTTATATTAAGGATCGGGGTAGTAATTAATAAGCATGTGAGGTGTCTTTTTTCTTAAACATAATTGTCCCTCTACTCTCGGTCTCAGATAGCAAATAAGTAAATACAGGTATTTCTCTTAACTGGAATTCAAAATTGAGAAAGGAAAATTTACAATCAAATCCCAAATAGAAGGGTTAATGAAAAAAAGGTCCTAAAGATTCATAAAATTACCATAAGATTTCAGGAGTAACTGTTGACGTTATTAATTAAAGCGGGTGAAGTTGTTAATGACAACCTCAGCAGCTACTTCTGGGACCTTATTGTAATTTTATGAATCTTTAGAACATTTTATTCATTAATTCTCTTATTTGGGATCAGATTGCAAATTTTTCATTGAGAAGCTGATCTATTTCATTAGGATCAACTCTATCATAAACTCGTAAGGTGTTGTTGCTATTTGGAATTGGATATACTTTTTCAATGTCTAATTTAATTCGTTGATTCTCCTCAACATTCTGCTGGTTGCTGTTGATGTGCAGACCAATGTTTTCGCTCTCGCACTGAGCATTTAAACTGGTCGGATGCTGCTTTACTGGATGGATCATAATTATTCGTAATCCGACAAGTTTGAATTAAAATAATATAATTTAAAAGATATGCATGAAGAATAAAACTATTTTGCATAATATTTATTCATACCCTTATTAGATATGTCAAAGTCATAGCTAATCACGCCAATAATATAATAGAACTATTTATTATTGATTACAAATCACCAAAAGGTCAAATATATCAAATTAAATTTTTAACCAAATCAACACAAGCTTCTACTCTTAATTAAAATTATCAATTAGTCATCATATGTATATAACACTAATTTAAACCAATTATTACATATCAAATAAAAACACAAAACAACATATAATTCTAAGCTACTGATTTTTTTTAAAAGGGTTCCTGATCGTGTTCCTGATCGTAACCCGTCTCCGTTTGTTTTGTTAGAGAAATACTTACATGCCCCGAAAGTGTTATATCATGCATACTCTACACAACGAAAATGTTTTGAATGCATCATATTGTGGATCTTATATCCAATAAACTTCTCCAAATTATTTATCCTTTTCCATAACATAATAAATATCTACAATGTGTTATGGAAAAAGAGAAATAATTTGGAGAAGTTTATGGGATATGAAATACACAATATGAGACACTCGAAGTATTTTCATTATTAGATAGAATATAGATTATGTGATACTTGGGAGTACATAAGTATTTCTTTGTTTTGTTATGCTCTTATTTTTATAGTCAGTTTTTGCCCTTTTTTTTTGGCGCCTTTGCAAGAATAATATTGGATATTTTTCAATGCTTAGCCTGTTATTTTAAAACTTGCATATTATCTAAATATTGTATGAGTGGTCTTCACACATGAAAGGAACCATGCATTGAGAAGGAGTGATGAAGTCACCCAGAACCCCTTTTTTTAGTGAGAGAAAACTTCTCCGATGTCCCGGATCCTTTCGGATCCAAACTAATCCGGGGTCGCCCCGTGAGGGACTTCCCAGGGCTCGAGCCCAAGACCTGACGGGTACACGACGCCTTGCCTTCCCCTTGTCAACCAATCGGACCGAGCCTGCTCACCCAGAACCCCTTTAATCCTACTGCAAGTCACTCTGGATATCGTGTATTAAAGTTGAAGATATGATTATTAAAGTTGAAGATATGATTATGTACAGTTTTGCTTCATTCAAAACTTAATGGGGTCCGTTTGGGAAAGCAGTAGAGAAGTGTTTTTACATAAGTCGAGGTAAATATGTGAAAGAGATTATCTCATTTTACAAAAAAAAATATTATTGAACGGACTTTTGGGTTTCCCATAAATGTTGCCAAACGTGCCATTATATTATTTGTTTCTAGAAAAATAATTATTATTACAATTGCAGCTGGACAACTCTTCCTTCCTGGGGCTTGAAATGACGGGTAATTTGAAACATTGCAATTAAAGATAAGCATACAAGACTCATAAGTGGAACTAATTATTATCAGCATGTAACGGTCAGTTGGGATTCATGGTGCAGAAAGTAGGTTACAAAACAATAAAAATGTAAGATCATAACTCAAAAGAAGAGAGGGAAAGAGTGGTGGAGAAAACAAATTCGGCGCACTCCCATCATGCACTCATTAAAAATGGTTTAAAACACATAAAAAAATCCAACGTTATTGTGTTTATTTTGGAACTTATTTTCCCCAACGGTACATATAAGCCGAGATAAAACTATCTCGAAATTTGTAAAAACCATCTCAAAATATATAAAAACCATATCGAAATCCATAAAATCATCTCGAAAGCTGTAACTCATTCCTCTTAATGAATTTTCTAAACACACACATTCTCTCTGCTCTGAATGGTGAATTCCAAGACCCATCTTAGTCATTTCACTAGCTTGAGCTGTTTGCTTGTTTGTGGAACTTCCAAAAAACACTTTCATATAAATTGAAATAAAACTAATCTCATTAATTTATCTGAAATTCTATAAAATCACTTAAAGTAAGATGATCCAAACACTCGCGTTTGCACGCATAAAATGAGCTGGAGCTCCGTAAAATGTACATAAGATCTTCCTCAATTTCAACAATACAAAACTTCTTTCGACACATTTTCATGCAAAAACTGGGGTTGGATGAGTGTCGTCCTTCTCTTTTGGACTTTACACGTTGTTAAAAATGCATTAATAATCTAAAACCAAAATCATTCAGATGATTTGATATTATTTTATAACTGAGGGTTGATATATGTATCGATATGATTTCATCTTTTCACAAGATTCAAATAACCTATCTTTTTTAAAATGATTAGAATCCTTTCCACCAACGTATCCCAACCACTTTTACGTCTAGATAAGTAAAGCAAATTTGGAATTGTAACATCATATAGTATCAATTTTATTTCACGGGCGTTAAAATCTTTAAACATGGCTTCTCCTATTAAGCATATGTTTGGAATAATGTTAAAGAAATACATTTACACAAACTTAAATAAAACTTCGATCTTCTTATCGTAAATAGTAAATCAACGCGTTAAGAAATTAAAATCGCTTAATGGGTAATGTACAAATTGGTACTAACTACGTGATCAATGAAGAACAATCATTGACAAATAATTGATCGGGGGTGGGAGATTTAATATTATTAATTAATAATGATAATTAAGGGCCTAATTCTGGGTCCATTGAGCTAGGGTTCACACGTGTCACATTAATTAATTGAATTAAAGTTTGGTTCTTAAAGCGCCCTCGAGATGTGAAAGCAGTATATAAATAAAGACGTACGATCAATCACTTTAATCTCCCATGCTCCTCCTCTAAAGCTTTATTTTTTTTGGGTGGTGCACTGGTTTTGATTGAGAATTGATTCACCACTTCAATCTGATTGGACACCACATCCATGGTGACCGACAATGGAGATCTCTTGTTTCTTTTTTAAGAAAAAGAATATAATTAAGACCAAAACTAAATATATTTATTTTAAAACCACTTGAAACAAACAAAAATAAAGGTGAATTATGAGGAATTTTATAATTCAGACATTTAAATTGAATTGCTTGTTATCAAACGATATTAAAAAATTTGATTGTGAAAAATCATTTTTTACCCAAAAAAAGTTAAGGTACATAATCAATAAGAAGACTCCTCAATTTGCAAGTTTTAATCATAATTTGCCCTGTCTTTCAAAAATGCTCTCAGGATTTGACATCACTAATATATCAATCTCGTTCGTTCATATTAATCATAAAAAGCGGGAGCATAATCGCTTCTTTTTCTTTAAAGAAAAGATAAATCGCCAACCAGCGCCGGGTGCAGTTGTTAAGGCATCTGATACTTCCTAGGTGAACAGAGGTTTAAATCCTAGAGCCACGCTTGTTGATAAGGGAAACCTACCTTTGGTGCAAAGCACTTTATAGGGGTGTACCTTAATTGGATCCCTACTCCGGATTAGTCGGTTGCCTCCGATTACTTGATCCGTTGAAGAAGGTTAGGAGTTCAGGAAAATGCACCGGATATTAGGAGGAATCACGGGGGCATATGCCCATATCTTCCCAGAGATCACAAAAAAAAAAAGATAAATCTAAACTAATCTGAAGTCCTCTATTGCAATTTCTTCCTCAGAGAGAAAATCGATCTCCCATTTTCTTTCAGAGGAAGATTCCGGTTTTCACTCTTAGCTCCAATGCCTCTTTTGTCCCAACAGAAGAGTTGGTGATATATCACTTGCTTTTCCTTAATTAATGCCATAATTTGTTTCAGGCAGCCCTCATATGAGTGTATAAAGCAGTCCAATTGTGCATTATAATTGAATGATATGAACAATCCTTATCGCTTAGGTTCAATATCACTTGTAATATCTCATGGTGTCATAGTGCCATGACATTGATTGGATGTATCTTGTCGAGGAGGGTGACTTGTTTTTTAATGAATGAATCAGTATTCAATCTCTTTTTCGAATTCTATTATAAAGTATCTAAGTAACTGATTAATCTAATTTATAGACGTATTATATTGACTCACAATGGAGATGCCTCCTCACTAGAGCTGGGAAACGGGTTGGCCCGCCAGCCCGCCCCAGCCCGCGGGCTAAACGGGTTCAACCTGTTTGGCCCGCTTTGAAAATGGGCTGCCAATCGGCAGCCCGAGCCCGACCAGGCGGGCTAGCCCGCCAGCCCACCACTTTTTTTTATTTTTTTTATTTTTAAAATTTATTTTTTATTATTATTTTATTAAAATTTTCTTTTAAAAAAAAATAATACAACAAATTTACCAAGTCTATTTGATTTTTCGGAAGAAAAATACAATACATTTTTAAAAAAATATAATTAACAATGTTTATAATACAAAAATATAATACATAATTAACAATTTTCAAAGTAAGTATGCATTTAAGATGAAATAATAAGATTTAAAATAATATTTGAAGCCATTGAAATATCATCATCTTCCTATTAAAGCTATAAAAATATTATTTTTTTAAAAAAATTAAAAAAAATAAAAAGGCGGGCTGGCCCGCTAACCCGCGGCCCGTTTTGAAAACGGGCTACCATTTGGCAGCCCGAACCCGCCCCAGCCCGCGGGTTGACGGGCTCAACCCGCGGGCTGGACCCATTTTCCCGTCTCTACTCCTCACCTCTAAATAATTATCACAATTGCATATTCAGGTTCGGAATGTGATTGTTTTGGCTTTCAAAAAATATACTATCCATAGTTTTGTCGTGTAATAACATAAAATCTCAATGGAAGATTATAATTTCGATCCCGTTTATAATCTTTTTCGATTGGTTAATGCATATACATTTTTAGTGAAAAAATGATCCAACGTAAAGTTTCATTAATAGGTCCTTTATTTTTTTCCAGACGATGCTCAAAGTAGCCTGACATTATTCTTTGAGGCATCCTGGGGAAATAAATATTTACCGATATCTTTTTAATTAATTAAAGAAACTTCATATGTCTTATCGGAGCGACGTGATGCATCATGAATTAATAATGAGTTTGTTTGGAACAACGTTTACAAAAGTTAAACTCACGTTCAACAGTATTTTTTCGTAAAACGAGATAATCTTCTTCATATATTTATCTCAATTTACATAAAAGTATTTCTCTACCGTATTTCTAAATGATGTCGTTAGTATCTCACAGCAACTGCGCACTGACTATACCGCACCATACATCGTTCTAGTCCTTCACTAGTACTGCGTTGTCATGCGCATAATGAATTAATGCCATAATTCGCGAATATACCAACTCACTACGTACTGCTCTCCAACATTACCTACGGTCAATATTTAACATTCAGAGAATAATTTACTTTAAAGTCTAAATTATTTAAATGAAAAGGTTTCGCTTTTGATAATTGCGAATTAAATGCCCACAACTCTGTTTTTAAGTTACTATGGGTGTGTTTGGGAATAAGGAGTTTACGGATAACGTGAAGAATTTATGGATTTCGAGATAGTTTTTACGGATCTTAAGATGGTTTTGTCTTGACTTACTTGCACGGTTGAGAAGAACTGTACTATAATGCCCCGTTTGGTATGCGGAACTGATTTTAATGGAATTGGAAGTGGTACTGAAAGTGGAATTGAGATAAAAAGTATGTTTGGTATGCTGGAGAAGTAAGATATTATTTTAATTGAATATTTATATTTATAATTTGAAAAGACTAATATAAGAAGGTAGAGTTGATCAATTAATAAAATGGATAAGGATATAATAGTCGTAAATATCATTTCCATAGAACTTATCTCACTTCCATGAATGTAGCCATGGAATCCACTCCCATCATTTTTGTGGAAATGACAATTCCATGGAAATAGGTTCCAGCAAAACAAACAGGTTAAGTTTCCACTTCCAACCTCAATTCCAATTCCAGATATCCAATTCCATGCTACCAAACGGGCTATAAGTATCTTTAATTCACTTTGAATTAAAGATTAATCCTTTTTAAGATTTAGAAAGGTTTTCACCTCTCTAGATATGTATACTTCACATGACTTAAATATGTATTTTTTACTTTACGGAAGTGAAGCGGTTCACCACATCAAACACCAATTTGTTTATAAATAACAACAACTCTATCAGCTGCATTAACCTGATTAATAATCACACGAGCTGATTAACACCTTATTAGTCCTAATCTCTCCCTAAAGTGGTTTTCAAAGGTTCAGTTTTGTGGTAACTGACTAGCTAAATCAGATTGTACTGTATCCTGAACATACATGTATTTCGAGTTGAATAGCGAAATGGGACTATCCTCCACCAACCATAATTAACAACAATAATGTGCTTTGAGGTCGTTGGAGCCGTGGTGGGCAATAATTAAGACGACAAAATCATTAATAGACGATATATTAATAACAGAGCAAAATATCTAAATTTGCCCAACACTAATTTTATATGGGCAATATTGCAATTCTCGAGGAATTCGACTGGATTCAAACATTGTGTGGCAGTCTGGCATACCCAGAATTGATCAATGCAGCAACGGAATTGCAGGAGAAATATATTGTTTGCTTATAGATAGACCTTAACAAGGAAGAATAAGCATTAATTATAGAGCAAGATGTAGACGTACAGATCATAGAGTTCAATGCATCAAATAAATTGTGTGCCAAGAGTGTTTATTCCATGCGTGAATGAGCTTGCTGTATGTTATATTCTCCACCTCACATCAGGTGTATTTAATTTAATTGAATGGATAACGATATATGGAACTGTAAGGAACCTTTGAATAGAAGATCGATCATTTGCATTTGTGATTTCATTAATGACTTCTCTTACATCAATTAGCAGTTTAGTTAAGTTGGTGAGCGCAGGCTGCGTACGTAGCATCCCCAGAAGTGGGAGAGTCCTAATCCGACTCAGTAGCAACAAGATAATACACACACGCGTGTATGGGTTAAGGTGTAAATATGTCTGAAAATTTTTCATTAGGAGCATTATTGCCCCAAAAAAAATTAAATTTTAGTAATTTTACCCCTTACAGTTATAAATGTTAATAATTAACGTTAATTTTTATCTATCAAAATTATCTTCTTAACAGAATAGGGCAATATTACTCCACTTTAAAATTTT
>JANTPZ010096216.1:0-12800 GCA_025593235.1 Vachellia pachyceras | reverse complement strand
CAGGAAGTGAGGAAAATTTTGTGATTTCTATAAATAAGTTTGGAACCATGCAAAGGGCGCCCGTTGCATATGATCTGCTTCTGAAAGCATGCATTTTAATTCACACCGCATGTGCCAGTGCTATGGTGTCTAGGAATATACATTGGTTCTGTCTCCTGATTTGGAGAAAGCCTGATACTGATATTTTGGTGGGTACGCAGGTAAGGCCTGACTGGGACAACATAAAGATTGAAGTCATGTACAGAGCACTTAAATGCAAGTTCTCAATCTACCCGCATTTGAATAACATGCTGATCTCAACTGCTGGTTCGGTGCTTGTTGAGGCATCACCGCATGATCTGTTTTGGGGTGGCGGTCGGGATGGGGAAGGCTTAAATTATCTTGGCCGACTGTTGATGCAATTGAGATCAGAGTTTCTTGGGGAGTCGTCTTCATCCAGTGATGACGAGAAAAGCTTCCATCCATGAAACATCAAACTATCGACTGGACTCAACTGTTTGTTTACTGGCCGCGCTTGCTCTCGGTTGTGGTGCTGATTACCATTTTACTTGTCGAATTTATTTTCTTTTTGTCACCGTCGATTATCAACTAGCAACCAAAGAAATACCTGATGTTTGTAATTTGTTTCTCCGGATTGAATCCTATTAGTGGCATCCATATTGAAACATCCTCTTCCTTAAACCTCAAATTTAGCCTCAAATTTAGCCATGCTTACATTAATTAAAGAAAAATAGATTTCATAAATGTCATCTTAACTTGGGGATGATATAACGCCATTCGAACATTAAATATTTTCTCAACAAATGAGAACTTCCCATGTAGGGAGATAATGACCATGTTCAATTTGGGTGGTATATGTTCAATTTATAGACTGGCATCAGCAGATTAACTATACATCAACATAAGCAAAATAATATTAAGAATATGCATAACTTAAATATGACAATATATACATATCAAACATGAATATTTCACAAAGAGGAGGTCCTACGACAGAAAGAAGTACTCCGACTCTTTTCCTTCCCGTCTGTCTATCAATACTGGAGCTTTCTCCTGAAAAATGTTAAAACTACGGGATAATGCATAAGGTCCCAGTAACTAACAAATACTTCAACAAATATACAAGCATGGATATAAGAGGTGAATTATGGATAAATTCATTTAAAAGTATACTGTCCAACATAATGATATACATTAAACAGAAGAGTCAGTAGGTTAATAAAATTCCACATGAATCAATCAGTATCCTAGTGTTTGTCAATCATTGAATATCACATATTATACACAATTCATGATATATTAAACAGAAGAGTTGGTAGGTTAATAAAATTCCATATGAATCAATTAGTATCCCAATGTCTGTCAATAATTGAATATTACATATTATACACAATTTATGATATACATTAAACAAAAGAGTTGGTAGATTAATAAAATTTCACAGGAATCAATTAGTATCCTAGTGTCTGTAAATCACTTGATACCACATATTATCCACAATTTCCTCCACCAAACTCCTCATTATTTACTCTGACGTGGACTCTAACCCATTATGATAGAAGACTTGGCCAGGGTCAACCATCATTAAAAGGTTAATAAGCCTCCTTCCTAATCGTCCACAAATGGGTCTAGGACTTGAACGTGTCAATTCTCTCTATGGTCGCCCACCTCTGGGTCTAAGACTCACGAGAGTTGACCATTCTCAAAGCCATCCACAAATGGGTCAAAGGCTTGGAAGGTTTAATATAATGTCAACCATTATGATCAATAGCGGAGACTATTATCGTGGACTTAATGATTAACCAACAATATTATCTTTCCATCTCCATCACAACCCAAACCCCAGTAACATGGCAACAACCATTCAACTGGCAACAACCATTCAACACACATGCATCTATATGCTCATTACTATCACATTCTCATTTATAACATAAAATTACCAAATATGGTTAGTCAATGAAATAATTTTCATAGTAACAAAGTATTATCTGCTTCACTAACAATTCATAACATAAGAAAACTTATCACAAAAGTGATTTTGTGTTGATTTTCTCAAATGAATCATCACTTGTGAATTTTCAAATAACAAAATAATACTTACAGTTCAAAAGATGTTTCGTAAACATCTTACAACGCATACAAGCGTATGAGATAAATTAAATGTGGTTATCCCTCGTCAAAGTAAGTTACACTACCACAATAATTCAAACCCAACGATTAAATCCTCAAAACACAATTTAATCTACACAACCATAATTACATATGAATGCAATGATAACCAAAATAATTTGACACACACACACATATATATTTGCATATGTATAAGTTAAATAAAATTCATTCACTTTTTCTCAAAATCCATGTCCTCTCACAATTCCTTACATTCATATCACTACTATGCTTCTATTTCTTAAAGATTACATTCTCCAAAATCCTCAAATTCACATAATTTACAAAATCATTAAATCCCCAATGGAACCTCCCATTATTTCTTCCATAAATCATGTATCACTTATTAGAATCCCAAAAATATCCCTATATTCCTTCAATCTATCAAAAAACACCAATTTTCCATACTCAAAGTTTCTCCAAAAACACCAAACTCAGTATTTCATCATAAATCTCAAATCTGTTCCATTAAAAAAATTAGTGACAACTTCAATAACATCCCCAAGCCCCACATAAATTGTTCAACAATATTTTGATTGGCCACAAAGTCTAAAACAACAAGTATTGAGTCTATAATTAAAGAAAATCATTATAAAATCCTCATACACTCAAATAAAAAATCTAAACTAATGAAAATTCCCCACAAATATTCCTCTACATTTCTAGGGTCTTATTTTGTTTAAACTGAAAACTTCATCAAAATCCTAACCTAAAAATATT
The DNA here is from genome assembly GCA_025593235.1 of Vachellia pachyceras. Taxonomy (NCBI): domain Eukaryota; kingdom Viridiplantae; phylum Streptophyta; class Magnoliopsida; order Fabales; family Fabaceae; genus Vachellia; species Vachellia pachyceras. The sequence goes on along the minus strand of JANTPZ010096216.1, from coordinate 9,908 downwards.
CTCAATACAGTACGAAAATACTATCATTAGAAAGAGAAAAATACCTAAAACAACTTTCATGAAGGAGGTGGGTGAGAATGAGAGATTTTGCTTACGTAAATGACCCCTAAACATTGTCCTAGGAGCTTTGGCGTTCCCTGCGTCTGAAGGAGAAGAAGGAAGCAGAAGAAAATGGAGGATGAAGAAGAAACGAGAGGTGGGGTATTATAGTACCCCCACGTGACAACTTAAACTCACTATTGCTTATACAAAGAATTTGTCGCTACGAAACCATCTTGAGACTGAGAAAGATAGGATGGAATTGCAAGTTGGTCATGACGAAAAGGACTAGAGAGGAAAACTTGAAAATGGAGGTTAGTTCGCCGCGGCGAAGGTGGCCCAAGAGCATCCCTCGCTGTTTGACAAAATATAGTCACAGCAAAACCAAGTGTTAGCCATGGCGAATGTGAGCCAAGAGATATTCCCACTTATCAACAATAGTTCCCCGTGGCAAATCCATAGGATGGTCACAGCGAAAATCTCCATAAGATGACAAACAACCCTTTCAAATATATAAGGAGAACTTTAATCACAAGAGATTATCTCTTATTTATAAATTAACTCGTAGATAAAATTTAGGATGTTACACAGATCATGTTCATATGTATAGTGGTTAATAGGTGTTTTTGGGTTGAACAGTGTTTGATAGTTTTAAAAAATCGTTTGACAAGTTTAAAGAAGACTATTAGATGATTAGATGTGCTGTTGGGGAGGGTTGGTCAAATAGGTAGAGGTAAGTCAAAGAAAACATTTATTGAGTATGATCTTTTAGTTAACAATCGTTTTAAAGATTTGATTTTCAATAAAGTACATTGGTATTGTACAATCATTATAGCAAATTCCATATGTTGGGTTAAGGCTTCAATGACAATGTTGTATAGTGCTTGATGATTTAAAAGAGGAATGAGCTAGTTATGGTTGGCAATTAGAAATTTGAAGTCAATGATATCATTATAATGTCTAGCCGTTGAAGCTATTTTCCAACAAGATTTATTGTCTACGAAGTAGGTATGTGAGAAGAGTTTTGTCTCTATTTATATAAACGTACTTTTTTGACAATATCACAAATAAACCCTATAATATGTGGTGTTCAGTTTATAACACTATCACAAATAAGCCTTAAATAAAACATGTTTCCAATAAGAAGATGTGTGCACTTAACAAAAAAAAATTGTATAATTAAGTTTGAAATATGTCTGAGTGATAATTTTCTTAAAAATACAGCAAAAAAACAAAAAGAGAAGAAAAGAAAGAGTGAGAGACAGACGAGATGTAGCCCATATGGAGGCATGCAGCATGGGGTTCCATGTCAAAGCTATATCATAATCAATTTCGTTCAAGTTGACATTATTGTGTCTGTTTGGGAATGCTTTTTAGAGGCATGGAATGCATTCCTAAGTGAGAATGCATTCTACAGAAGGGAATGGGTATTTTGGGACAGATTTTAGGTCGCGGCTTCAATATTAAAGGTCGTGACTCCAACATTACAGATGGCGATCTTGAAAACTCCAAATCGCACCTTAGAAGTAAAAATTTTAAGTTACGATCTATATATGTTAAATCGCAACTTAGGATATTCTACCTACTTCTTATCACTTTATTTTTTCCCTAAAATTATAACATAAAATAATATATATGTATTATTTAATGAGATTTTTTTTCTTTTCACTTTCCACAAAAAATCACTTTTACAACGTTTATCCAAACAAGTTTTCATTTTTCAAAATACATTATGGATAAAAACCATTTTCTAAAATGCATCCTGACAAAAAAGTCATTCTCCTAACAGTTTTTAAACGAGTCCATTAACTATATCCTATAATGACACCGTTTGGCAACGCGGTCCTTCTATTTATAAGCACGTTCAACAGTGTTTTTTCGTAAAACGAGACAATCTTCTCCACATATTTGCCTCGACTTATATAAAAGTACTTCTCCACCGCGTTACCAAACGGACGGTGAACACACGGGGGCGAGATGGCAAGTGGTCGTACCGGCGCACATGCAGCGATTGACGGTCCTTTAGTTTTGAGAGGGTGTTGGATTGGATTAAACGGAACTTTGGTTCAGAGATGTGAAAACGCTAACCCGTCGGACGTGGATCTCTCTGGAGTTCGGGAGTGAGAATCTAAATGTGGAGGGTCCTTCGTGATTGTCCATCCAAGTTTCTGAGAGGTGTCATGGTCGACTTAGGCCTTGGTACTGGTAAGTAGCTCGTATATGCTCAGTTGTGGAGTATCATATGAGGAATGACGGTTGTACGTGGGCACCGCTGGATTGAGGTGGAGTACTGTGACAGTGAGGAATTTTTGAGCTGGATCCAAAACCGAGGTAGGTTGGTGAATGTAAATATTGGAGAACTCTTCGTTCTTAATTTGTGAGTTGGAAGGCATGTGAACATAGCAGCGGTCAGCTTGACAAAGAACTTCCTCTCTTCTGCTGAGGGCCTTCTTAAGTATCGAAAACTATTAGCCTATCTGGTATTGGCTTATTCAGGACATAAATGGGTCTGTTTGAAAATACGGTAGAAAAGTGCTTTTACATAATCTAAGGTAAATATGTGAAGGAGATTATCTCGTTTTACGAAAAAATACTATTGAATGTGTTTTTGGATCTCCTCAACGCTTTACCAAACAAGCTGAATATTTGCAGAGGTCTCACCCTATGCGTTGAGTTATATTTTTTACACGTACGTTGAGTTAATTTTTTTAAAATATTCGCGTATTTTTGGTAAACATCGATATCTTTGTATTTGTATTGAAAACAATTCTGTCGTGGGCAGCATCTATCTTAAACATTGATTCAACGTTGTGAGAGGAACCAATCAAACATATCGAGTATTGACTTATGGTTTCTCACTCTGTTTTGAAATTACTTTCGGAATAAAAATACCCTTATCCCTTGAAAAATGGCCGCATGAGATCGTTTCTCCACTGGCAAAAATAAATAGCCCTCTAAAAATTGCCTTTGTCCGTTTCTCTGTCTGCAACAGGTCACTTCGTTAGGCTTTGTTTGGTTTGATGGAGGGGTAAGGAAGGGGATGGATAGGAGGGAAAGGAAAGTGATGGAAGGGTATAAGGTTACTTAGAGCGGAAGGAAGGGAATGATTTTTAATGATATTTTGTTTGGTTCAGGAGGGGAAGGGAGGGAAGTTAATGATCAATTTACCATTTTACCCTTATATGTTGATTTATATTTATTTACTTATACAATTTATTTAAATTAATTTTTACTCATAAAAATTAATCCCTCATTCTATTTAATTAATTAAAACAATTATTAAGGTATTTCATTCATATAATTTATTTAAATGATTTAAATAATTTATTTCCTTCCTTCTCTACCCATATCGCTGCTTTCAAGTATTCCAAATAAAGTAAAATTTATTCTCAGGAAATATTGAAAAAATGAAGACTAGAAAAACTTATTCTCTATCTACATCGCTCCTTCTATTCACACAGTGAAATAGATATAAAGACCGGAAAAATGAAGTGTGAGAAGTTGGATAAGGAGTATTAAGGGTATATTAGGCATAATATTTTGCATCCCTCCAAAAAACCCCATTTTGGAGGGATGCAAAATAAGGGGAAGGGAGAGATTGGGGAGCTAAAATTTGGCTCCCCTCCCCTCCAATTTTTCATACCAAACGGGGAAGGGATCATTGGCTCCCCTCCCCTCCAATTTTTCATACCAAATAGGGAAGAGATCATTTTTCTTCCCCTTCCATCCCCTCCCCCAACCAAACAAAGCCTTAGGAGCGGGTTTCTGGCGATCTTTATTGCTGTTGGTGTTTGCGATTACTTCTCTGATTCAACTTGTCCAGTTTCAATTCTGCAACACCCCACAACAACCCCCCCTCAAAAAAAATTACAGACTCTCACATTCTCTTCGATTGGATTTGCTCCTGTCCTTTCCCCCTTTTCCTTCTTTATTTCCAATCTCGATCCATAGAAGATAGAATGATCAAACTGCTAGGCTTGTGCCTCTCTATGTATTTGATTCCAGAGTCGCGGATTTCCCAGCGTCGATGACATTTGCTGTATGTTTACTACTCAGATCTCCGCCTTATGCCGTGTCTTTTATGATAAACGATACGCAAAGCAAGTAAAAACAAGTGGGATCTATTATAGTTGCTGCTTCATCCACGAATTGTAGCTTCTCTTGCTGAGTACGGGATTGAAGCGCATATCATTTGAGAATTCGCTGAGTAGTTATTGCGGTCGAAACCTCTTTCTTTTAATGGTTTTCAGTTAGTTACGGCTGTGCTAGTGGATTGTTTCTGGAATATTGCCTGTATCTGCAGCTTCTTAAGGTTATCCTCTACTCTGTGTGACGGATCCATCAAAACAGAATATCGGAGGTACGATTCCTCAGCTGGTCTGGAGTGCATTCTCAGCATTCTCAGGGCCCTCAGGATGGGGTCCTGCTTCTCTGCGGAAAGCAGGGGCCCACTTCCCACTTCACCTTCGGGTACCAGTAGACGGAAGAACTCTAGAAGAAGATTGGGATCAAGGAGTTCTTCCTTTGACCATTGGAGGGATGAGCCCCTCCATAGAATCCCGGGGAGGCTTTTTCTGAATGGGTCTAGTGAAGTTGCGTCCTTGTTCACTCAACAAGGCAAAAAAGGCACCAATCAAGATGCCATGATTGTTTGGGAGGTTAGATCTTTCTCCCTTTTTGCATGCTGAGTATCGAACGTTTCTTCCATTTCAACTTAAGTTTACGCCGGCCGATTGGCTAACCATTATCTATCTAATATCCTTTGCAACAGTTTTTCGCACTTTGATTGGATGATATCCAAATTATTGACCTCTTTATCTTGTTCCGTTCATTTTCGGGCAACGTTCCGCCTTTTTTTTAAAGAACATAGTTTGCCTCATCTTAAATTCTTTACAAGAAAATGTCGCCTATAAAAATTATTTGCACCCAGAATGAACTGACGGAGGATATCGTAGATGAATGGATTCTAGGAAGATCAGGCCCTCCTTGTGGAGCTAACTTTTTTTGGAAATGCATTTGCTTTATCCTTAACCTGTTTTATGTAGTTTTTTTTTCCTGATTTCAATTTATTGTGCGTCGCAGAACTTTTGTTCGCGAAAAGATACCATTTTTTGTGGAGTTTTTGATGGCCACGGTCCGTTTGGTCATATGGTTGCAAAAAGAGTGAGGGATTCTCTTCCCCTAAAACTAAGTTCACACTGGGAACTTAATGGAGCTGGTGAAGAAGTCCTCAAGGAGACAAACATTAATTCTGGAGGGAGTATGAACTCAGAAGAGGGTGCCTTTGTATCTGCTGATGAGGAATCCAGGGCATCCATTGGTTCTGAGGAAATGGAAAAACACCCTGAGATCTTTCGAACTCTTAAAGAGTCATTTTTGAGGGCATTTAAGGTTATGGACAGGGAATTGAAGATGCATCCAAGTATTGACTGCTTTTGCAGTGGGACTACAGCAGTGACTCTAGTTAAGCAAGTAAGGGCTTTTAACCTCAGTAATGTTGACAATCATCTTATGCATGCTGTGACTATGGTGCATGTAAATCATTTATTTCAAGACTGACATTGATTTCATTGTAGGGTCTCGACCTTGTTATTGGTAATGTTGGAGACTCTAGAGCTGTTCTTGGTACAAGAGACAAATATGATTCTCTTACAGCTGTTCAATTGACAGTTGATCTGAAACCCAGTCTTCCAGGTTTGTCTCTTCTGACCAATTCTTGTCTTTATTCCTCTTTGACAGTGACTTAAATCAGGTGAATGAAGTTATTATCATATTAGCATTTTATAACTTAAATTCAAATAGGTATGAGGTTATTTTTTGCTACTTGATCTATCCTAATGTGACAAAAAGGCGGATTGGAGAAACCTGTTCTAGATTTGTACTTCGAGAAAGTAATGTAGTAAAATGTCCTACTCATTAGAAATGCGTCTCTGTCATGCCAGGTATCCCTTTGAAGATCTATCACATACAATGAAGTAATTGAAAGGCACCAATTGTGCCTTTCCCAACTGCTAATTTGAATAATGACGGCATCTCCATAAGTTTTAGCTAGTGGATCATATATTTTTAGATGCCTGAAGCCTCTACTCTTTAGTTTTCTGAAACTGCTATGCTTATGTTCCTTTGCTTCCGACACTGATTATTTACTGATATTTTGATAAAGTTATTTTAAGTCAGGCTTAACTCTTCTATATCCATCCATTCTGCTATTCTTATTCGATTTGGTCTATAGTTATAAAAACTTTAGCATTTCCATTGAGTAACACATTATTTTTTTCTCAAAAGTAAAGAAAGTAAACCAAACTTGGAATTTATAACCTTTAGAAGCTTGTTTTTTGCTAGGATTATATCTCCATTGGCACTATGCTTATACAATAAGTTTGACTAGACTTTTATCACCTGCAACTTATCATTGATACAGTTGATGGACGCTATACTTTGTCAATAATGGAAGCAGGAGCAGCAAGGCAGTAGCCTTTTTAACAGACACTGAAATGAGGCTTGCGCATAATAAATTTTGGTGATAAACTCTTAAATATTCGTTGAACTAATGTTGGGCATCACTTAACAATTTAAGATTGACTTGAAGTTGTTGACATGGAATTAGGGTCTTGATGGCAACCAGTCAGGCGTTGGATCCTTTGATTCCCCTTTCTTTGCAATAAAATTATGTTTTAGCACAATGAATGATAGGTGCGTGCCATGTCCATGCTTCAAGCCCTTGGGTTTGCATGAGAGGGCATACTACTAATGTTAGTAAAGCCAATCCTGGGCCTAAATTTTTGGGTTGAAGTTGTTCTTGATGGCAGCCTTTAACAATACTGACTACATAGTTGTGAATATCTAATTGACAAATTTGCTTTAAATGATACCAAACTGGGCCTTAAATTGAAAAGTCATGATGTGTGTGGGAGAATGATTACACACAAGTCGAGGCAAGTATATGAGAGGAGTTTTGTCTCGTAACGCAGAGTGCCAAACATGCACATGTCTGTTCAGGCAGAGGATACATAATGCTTGATTGACTACAGAAAATGTCTGTTGAGTTAGTAGTTGTTTCTGTTATGCGACTTAAACCTTTCTATGTGGGTCAATAAATGTATTGGGATTAACTTGTGATTGAAGAACACAGATTTCACCATCCTTCCTTTCATATCATAGTTCTCCATTCCTGCTTGTGAATGTTGGATTAAAGATTGGATGTTCCATTTCATGTTTCCTTTCGTGCATGTATGCGTTCTCAAACATATGAATTTACTGTTTGATTTATCTTGGCATGTAATCTGAGATAAAGAAAAGATTTTAGCTCATATAGTGTGCGCAGGCGCAAATATGGTTGACAGGATGCCTGCCTTATTTAAATAGTTGTCTTATGCTTTAAATAAGGGAAGGAATTCTGAGACTTGCTCATGATCACTAATAAATGTTTATACTGCTGTCTATTGGTTTAAGATTGTAGTCTGTGGAAGTCTTGTTTTAGTGGTCAGTTTTATTACGATTTTACTCGTTGAATCTTTTAGTAAGCCTTATCTGATGTCCTTTTCTCTTTGACAGCTGAAGCAGAGAGAATTCGCAAATGTAAAGGGCGTGTTTTTGCTCTTCAAGACGAACCTGAGGTTGCCCGAGTCTGGTTGCCCAACAGTGATTCCCCAGGCCTAGCGATGGCCCGGGCATTTGGAGATTTTTGTCTTAAAGATTTTGGGCTAATTTCTGTTCCAGATATATCCTATCGACGCCTCACTGAGAAGGATGAATTTGTTGTCTTAGCAACAGATGGGGTAGGAGGCACTTTTGGAATTTCAATTGCTAATCGATGCCTTACTTTATCTAATCTAATTTGACGTCTTCTTACATCTGATTTCATTTCAAGTTTGTTGATTTAATTTTGGTAGATTTGGGATGTCCTCTCAAACAAAGAAGTTATTGACATCATAGCAGCATCACCGGCACGTTCCTCTGCAGCCAGAGCGCTGGTTGAGTCAGCAGTTCGAGCTTGGAGATATAAATACCCAACTTCTAAGGTGGATGATTGCGCCGTTGTTTGCCTCTTCCTTGACTCTGACTCGCCAAAGTTATCTTGTGTATCTCATATGAATTCCAAAGAGCAGGCTTGTTTTGGAAACCAAATTGGCCCGGCTGGTGGGGAAGATCTTTCTGGACCAACCATTCTGGAAAGATCAGGAACTTGCTGGGCAAGCAATGAAAAGTCACAAGAAGAAAGCAATGAAGAAGAGTCAAATGAGATAGATGCTGGGTTAGAAAAAGAGTGGTCTGCTCTTGAAGGAGTTTCTCGCGTAAACACACTATTAAATCTCCCAAGATTTGTCCCTGGTGAAGAAGACGACGAGGCCGCGGCTGGGATAAGGAAACGCAAATGATTTAATTTGCCCTTCTATTTTTTTAACCATCATACATGCATACATTTTTTTTTTCCTAATTTTATTTCTTTACCTTGTCTTTCAATGGCGATTTTTGTCTTGAATTTGGATTGGACACCGGAAAGGAGGACCGGCTATATTATTGTGTCTGGAAATCTGTCCTTTCTCAGTTGTTTGGAGAATTATAAATTTTGTATAGTTGAAATCTCCGTTAATTTATTCTTCAAGATATTTGGCAATTTCTGATATTTATGTTTGTTTCCTGTCTTTATTTCATCAATATATTTTATAATACCAATCCAACAAATCACTGTTTATAAGGCAATTTTTAAATTTCAAAACGCACGACATCCTCACACACTGCACAATCCCCTCTCGCCGCGCACTCGAACTCCTCTCTCACAAGGAGGTGAACCCATCTCCTCTGGAATTTCCCTTCTCCTATCTTGCCATACCTTTCCCGTCGAATACTCTAGTAAGCGGCTGCAGAGACAGGAAGAGATGAGTGCATCGACAACGAGAAAGAAGGTTCAGCGCAAGTCTAAGATCAGAGGGTACACTCTTAAAATAGACGCTCTTGATGAGATCCTTTGCTTCGTAAGTTGATTTGATGCTGCTGATGAAGATGAAGCCATCGATCTCCTCCTCGATCAGCTCGAACATGAATCTCGTGAGCTTTATCCTTGAAATTTTTTTTACTTGTGTTTTCGATTACAGCCCCCAACTAATCCTTTCGGTTTCTCATTTCTTCGAAAAGGCTCTGAACTTGACTCAATTTCAAGGCTTGTAACTCTGGACGGGAGTCTAACTTTATAGATGATCCTATAAACACATGCTATAAATAATTTTGAGGATTGCGATAAGACTTGTATATCGTATGTCAATGTCATACCTTACTTTTAGACTATATTATAGTCCATTGTATGTGCATCAAAACCACTTTCAATGAATAAGGTACTATAAATTCAAGACTAAATTTTTTTTTTATAGTACCATTCCTTTAGCAAAATATCTCATTCAGATTCGCATCTTAACATTATCAAAACATTGATAAATGCTCACTGTCTCATAGGCGTTACAGCAAACAAAAGTGTAAATTACATTGCTAAGCTAGAGAATAACTAGACATATGCTCATTCTAACACAAAATATATACATATTTTTGGAATTGCTAATATCCTCTTCAGTCGCGCTCAAAGACAATGCCCTTGCCTTTAGGAGTACCTGTTCGTGCTGTATGATTGAAGGAAGGGTGAGATTTTGGGAAATCTCAGTAGCAACAACTTTTCATCATGTTAAATATGCAAAGCTATAGTCTAATGCATGTAAAAATAAGCCATAAGAACAAAACCTTAAGCATGTCCATGCTGAATTAACAGCAAGCTAGTGCACATTCCCTTAGCAGATAGATAATTAATCGTGCACATCTATGGCAGTTAGCTACTCTGCCGACTATCTGCTGCATCATGGCCATGGAAATATTCATAACAT
>JANTPZ010096215.1:0-11439 GCA_025593235.1 Vachellia pachyceras | reverse complement strand
TTGAATTTCTGAGCGTGGCTTCCCACTTGAACTGCGTCTCTTGTCACCACCGCCTTTTTAGAAATGTCCGTCCATTTCCCCCACCCATATCTTTCCACACCCAACAGGAACAGCCTGTTCCGTTCAAAATCATTTAAATAATGATCATATTCACACTCATATAAAGAACAATGACTATGAACATAAATACCGGTATCATAATCAATAAAGAAAAAAAAATGTTATAGAGCATATTCTTAATCCCTTGATTGCATGAGGGTACAAAGTAAAAACCTTTGTATCAGCAAAGATAAATTTATTTTAAAAGTAATATAAGCATTCATCATGAGCCCGTTTACACATTCATCTTATTTATAGATACACACTCATACAAAGAACAATCATAATAAAAACATATAAGTTTCAAAAAAGAAAAAGAAAGAAATATTTGGGAGTGTAATGTTTGATCCCTTGATTAAATGAGAGTAAAAAATAAAAAATTGTATGAAAGATATTTAATTCAATGTAATGTAAATGTTCATCACGGGCTCATTTATATATCCATCTTATATAGACACGCACTCATACAAAGAACAATGATTGTAAAAATGGATAACAATGTCACAAATAAGAAATAAAGAAAGAAATATTTGGAAATGTGTCGTTCAAAGTTTAATTTGTCTAGTTACGTGTGTTCATCCAAAGTCCAAGTGGTGACCTTCTTCCTTTTAGGTGGCTGATCATTGGTGATGAAGGAGGAGGGTTGAGAATTAGTGGGGTGAACCGGTGGCTGAACCCTGCTCAACTCAATGTGGTGGACCTCCCGAAACATGTCTTCATATCTTTTGAAGACAATCTCCTTGGTGCAGCCCATGTCCTCCGCAATCTCATCCCACCTGTTAGGGTCACTCTCAGGATACCACAACAAAGCGGCCCTAAAGTGCAAGTCCTTCTCCATACTCCAATCTGTCATGAATTGGCTGTCCATCTTCCCAACTCCAACCTTCATGATAGTTATATTGTATATTTATCAATCCTCGTGATCATATATGAAACATCCACAAAACCCTCCCTCATATATATTGTCTTTATTGCAAACAGAGTAAGGTTTTGTTTTCCTGGGTCCCTACAATAACTTAAAAAACACGTCTATAACGGGAAGATTTTATGACGTAAGGGATCCATTTCTTGAACGTAATTTCTGCTTCGAGGGTTTGGCTCCAAATGCATATTTATTTTGCACAATGAATTTTTTTAATGTTGATACGAAACATAAAATCTTTAACAATAAGCACCATAAATATTCGCTAATGGCTATGACTCTTAGCGCTAGCTGTAACATATGGCACCTGCAGTTGGTAAAAAAAAAACATATGGCACCTGCATCACATTGTATGAGCTTGCAATGGCCTGTAATTCAGCTTGATGTATAATAAACGTAGCATATTTATATTTGAATATCTCCTATGGGGATGGATGTGAAGCCTCATATAGATTGGGAGGGGAAACTAAGTATTGTTATTTAATTTAAATTTTTTAACCAAATAAAAAATTTCAATATAATAAATTTATACGTATCAGTTTTGCTTTTACACTAATATATTAAGTGACTAATTTCTATCGTTTATGCCCCTTAATATATAAATCAAAATGTGCGGAAATAACAGCCTTAAACTCTTGGGTGACTAATTTTTTTTTTTAAATTTGTAAAAAATTTACAAAAGTTTAAAAAAATGGTATACTTGAGTGATTCCTACGGTAAAGTCAAGTCAATAACTACGTGAGGTACAAAGTTATTTTTAACAAAATTTTTTAAAACACTAATTTCAAATCCCACATTCACGTGTAAGCGAATTACAGTTTAACAAAATTATTTTTAAATAAAATTTATTCAAATCATTTCTTAAAATATTTCTATCCTTTATGCTCCTGCCTTCACTTAATCATTTTAAATAAATAATACTAACGGATTGTTTGACAGAAATTGTAAGATGATATAAAAGATTTATGTATCTTGTTGTGTTGATAGAGAGAGATATCGATATAAAAATTGCATACAAGAACTGATGCTCCATACCTGTGTAGCAAGCGGGGCAGCTGAGGCAAAAGGCTATGCGGTTTCCAGTCGCACGCAGAAGAACACTCGAGTGTGTCACTTGTGTTTTTTATGAATATACTGAGGGGTATATATAGAGATATGGGAGAGAGTATACTTTCCGCACACTTTGATCCAAAATTTAGATCCGATCTATTTTGACTTAAAATTGAAAATTTGCTATTCCCTCCACCAGCTGCATTTAAAATTTAGATGTGATCTATTTCCGCACACTTTGACTTATACAACCATATATGCAAAGATGAATCTAATTCTTCAAGCTACGGATCCGTGCACTTTTTTGAAGTATCAGTGCTTCAAAATTCGAATTATATAACAAGAGGTAGAATCAAGGAATCAAGGGGCAGGAATAACATATTTATGTTGCTTGTTTGAATTATTTTTGAATTATGGCTCAATTATAATTATAAGAAAAATAACACATTTATGTTGCTTGTTTGATTCCATCTTCTATTTATGTTATTTATTCCTAGTTTTACACCGAACAAAACACACACACACACATCCTTGAACACACACTGTTTTTATTTTAATTATTATATGGTAAGGTATCACACTACCCTCCCAATATCAGTCCTCCATGCAACTGACGAGAAGGAAAACGTAGAAATTATATGGTGCAACCGACCTCTTGCAAAGTTCCATGATATATCTTCTTTCTCTTCTCAGTAACATTACACTATAAACAACGTAAGATATTTTCTGGAATTCTATTCCTAAAGTTTTCGCGTAAGAGTCAAGGGTATTCAGAAATTTTTAATGAATCGATATCACCATGAAAGTGTTAAAAAAAAGACTAATGTCATCTCTAACGTAAGACTGTATATCCTAAAGCATTTTGTTTGGATTGAGAATAGAATCCAATCACACAGAGGGAAACAAAAAACAGACGTACGATAATCCTAGCTTGATCAACATAATGCAGTTACATCAGTGGATGTCCAAGTGGTGTGTAAAAGGACATTGAAGTTGATGAAGGCACACAAGAGCCCTCGCTTCAAGTGTGGTGAACATATATCTACGACTTAGGGTTTAATTTTGCTGGGTCGACCATCTCTCATTATCATGCTGCGTAAAAACAAAGATTAAAACTTGGGCGTCCATATTCAAGCTCGTTCCTTCATCCTTGTCCGCCATTGCATATGAAGCTTCCTGGACTACGATGAATCACAGCATCATTTGAAACTAGTGTTTTTGCTATTCTGCACCACCACGACGGCAGCGGCGAAGGCGAGGCCAGCACAAGAGTCGGTGCTGGTCAGTGAACATCACCTTACACTCACCCCTCGTCATCGCCGTTAACTTCCTGCTTTATCACTTTTCTGTTTTCCCGATTGATCCCCACTATGCTCTCCTCCTCCTCCTCCTCCTCCTCGTCTTCTTCTTCTTCTTCACAGTCACAGCCTCTTCTCCTTCCTTCTGAGACTGCCTTTCTTTTCTACTAACTCTTCCCACCATCCTTACTCCGTTGAGGTCCTGCATTGGCAAAGACCAATTATTCCTTAACGGCAATACATCAGTACGTCAAACATGCCACTAAAACAATGTCACAGCCTCTTCTCCTTTCTCCTTCCTTCTGAGACTGCCTTTCTTTTCTACTAACTCTTCCCACCATCCTTACTCCGTTGAGGTCCTGCATTGGCAAAGACCAATTATTCCTTAACGGCAATACATCAGTACGTCAAACATGCCACTAAAACAATGTCACAGCCTCTTCTCCTTTCTCCTTCCTTCTGAGACTGCCTTTCTTTTCTACTAACTCTTCCCACCATCCTTACTCCGTTGAGGTCCTGCATTGGCAAAGACCAATTATTCCTTAACGGCAATACATCAGTACGTCAAACATGCCACTAAAACAATGTCACAGCCTCTTCTCCTTTCTCCTTCCTTCTGAGACTGCCTTTCTTTTCTACTAACTCTTCCCACCATCCTTACTCCGTTGAGGTCCTGCATTGGCAAAGACCAATTATTCCTTAACGGCAATACATCAGTACGTCAAACATGCCACTAAAACAATGTCACAGCCTCTTCTCCTTTCTCCTTCCTTCTGAGACTGCCTTTCTTTTCTACTAACTCTTCCCACCATCCTTACTCCGTTGAGGTCCTGCATTGGCAAAGACCAATTATTCCTTAACGGCAATACATCAGTACGTCAAACATGCCACTAAAACAATGTCAAGGAAAAAGGAAAATACAAACAAATACATCATTGAATTAACAAAGTAGTAATCCAGATGTGAAGTCCACGTGACAACAAGGATTGCGCTCTTGGCAAAATACATAACTTTCCTTGTAATGGGGACCAAGCAGCACTAGAAATTACTATAGTATATGACTCAACGAGTTAGCTCATGCTTACAAAGGAGATTTGTAGCTCTAGTTGCCAACAAAGAGAATACTCCAAGTCCAGGGACAGATGGACAAAATACTTAGGCATAAAATAACCAAACAGTATGGGAACCATCTACATACTGTAGTGTTGAGTTATATTTATCACGGTTGACAAAAAATGTTATTTATAACTTCTAAGCTTTATGGCTGAAGAAGTACCAATCGTCATAGGCGTGCGAGGAGTGGGTCATGAGCACAGTATACAGACAAAAGAAGAAGATGGGGTTCCCACTGATGCATCTTTCAACTCAAGTCTTGGGCTTGTGAAAAACCCATAAGCCATTCCTGTGATAGCTGCTCCAAAGTGTGACCTATACAAATTAAATAAAGGTTTTGATTCCCCCAAGTGTGAGAATTTGATGTTAATTAAATCATGTGAGCAGTGTTAGAGACATACCAGTAATCAATGGGACAAAAGTGGCTTAGTATGAAACTAGCAGCAGTAAAAAAGATTACTTTCTGGAACATGGACTCTGAAGTATCCTTGTCATCAACATCCCTGTTCTGGATTTGATATGAGAGCCAAGCTCCAATTATGGCAAATACAGGTCCCTGCAGTTATGTTCCAAATGTAGGGACAACACAGCTTTGTTAGGGCTTGGGAGAGCATTAGACACCGCGAAATTGACACTGTAATTTTTTCTTTTCTCATTCATTACTTTTGCTTGATCCCAACAAGCTTCACCCAAATGTAGCAATCTACATTGATATCTGATTTACCGTGATTTAAAAACTGAAGATGAAACTATTATAGCATCATTGAGAAACAAAAGTATAGAAGTCAAGAGCTTACTGTGCCACCAACAGTAGGATCTGGGGTGTGCAAAAAACTAGTCAAGTTGCCAGAAACTCCTCCCAATATGTAAATCAAAAGAAAGGTGAATGAACCATAGCCTCTGCAGACACGAGGGCCAAATGATACAAGCGCCCAACAACTGAGAGCCATGTCAAAGATGCCAGAGTGCTGCACACATCAAAAGGTGGGAACCCCATTAAAACAAACCGGAAAAATTTCTCTAAAAAAATACCCACAATTCAATCCGGATAATAATTCCCTCGAACCATTTCCAGTTGGCATGTCATTCGCATCCAATTCCCTGCCTGTGTGTACGAGGTGCATTAACTGCCCCAACATCCAGCTGTGTTCAACAAACGGCGCACCTGCTATCCTGCGCCCTTCGCCGGAGGCCCACTTTGGCCTACCAACGCCCCCTCCAAATTGCAAATAACCAAACACACCTCAAAGAAATTGACGCAGAGACATATAATTTTCAGGAAATCTATCAGTTATCAATTATCAACCGGCGAGGCATTGCATTTCCAAGTTTCAAATGCCTACAGGATTTAAGAGAGATGCTTTTCACCCACTTATTCTTTGTTTAATTTCCACGCGCGACCAAGAAAGGAAAGAAAAGATAGCTATTCTTCTGATGTAGTCATAGAATCTTCCTGGTGAGTGGAACGAAGTTGCAGGAATCATCCAGATGGTAAAACCAGAGAATGCAGCTTAAGAATCGGCGAATTTTCGGTGTGGCCGAGTTTCTTACTAGTTTTTCACGGTACGAATAGGCAAAATATCGGATTCCTCTGACGGAACTGGCCGAGTATTATTCGAGTCCACCGCTGAATCTACCGAAAAGAACTGAATTAAAAAAAGCTAGAAAAAGAAAATCGGCCGAATGAAAATTAATGTGCGAATCTGGAAATGCATTATACCAGAATTCTTTAATGGGCGCTTGAACCGGTGAACCGAAGCCATTTCTGAAGAGGAGGGAGTGTGAGAGCAGAGGTAGAGAACTAGGAAGCAGAGAAAGATGAGAGTGGGAACGAGGTGGATGAACTTGACAGATGAGGAAGGAGGCGATGATGCTGGACGACTCTTTCCGGCGTCATCGTCTTCTTGGTCGTAGTATATAGACGCCGGTGAAACAGAGTCCGTCTCTTCCTTGGCTCCACCATGGCTGTGACGCTCTACGGAAGGTAAGCTCAGAGACTCTATGCATGGTGTGAGGGGAGAGATGGACGGAGGAAGATCGAGCGGAGAGTGCGAGGAATTTCCGTTTTCTGTTTTCTCGTTTTGAAGAAGTTCAATTTATTTTTACCGTCGAATTTAAGTCTATTTACTGAAGCAATTATTCCTGTGATCTCATCAGATTTTTAATAATAAGTAAAAATCGAAGTGTTGAGAAACATGAAGGGAAGCAGATGATGCCACGCGGATTGGTCCTCAAGAAAAGTTTTTTAAATGCAGTGGGGGGTGGGAATAACAAATTTTCAATTTTAAATCAAAATGGATCGAATCTAAATTTTAGATTAAAGTGCGTGGAAAGTAAGCAATCACTATACTCTCTCTCATATATCTATATATACCCCTCAGTATATTCATAAAAAAGCACATGTGACACACTTGGAGTGTTCTTCTGCGTGCGACTGGAAAACCACATAGCCTTTTGCCTCAGCTGCCCAGCTTGCTACGTAGGTATGGAGCATCAGTTCTTGTACGCAATTTTTATCTCTCTCTTTCTCTCAATGCAACAAGATACATACACATGCTGTTTTGTTACATATGTATATGTATATTGTAGAAACATAGGGAAACAGAACCCGACTCAGTTTGCAATAGAAACAATATTTATGAGTGAGGCTTCTAGGGATGTTACAATTGGTGTTAGAGTTTTTAACACTGATAGTATAAACTAAATAAAATGGTTTTTTTATCTTTTTTGTCTTACACTATTAATTTTGTTGTTGTACACAAATCTTTTATATCATCTTCCAATTTCTGTCAAGTAATCCGTTAATATTATTTATTTAAAATGATTAAGCGAGAGCATGGGCATCAACCCTACTTTGTTTTTTAAAGGGATAATATTCATGAGAGGGAAGGTTATGTGGCTGTTACAATTGGTATTAGAGCCAGGCTTCCAGTCAGTGTGCCAGTAAGGACGCTGGATCCCTATAAGGGTGGATGTGAAGCCTCACATAGATTAGGAGGAGAAGCTAAGTATTGTTATTTAATTTAACTTTTTTAACCAAATAAACAAATTCAATATAATAAATTTATACGTATCAGTTTCGCTTTTCCACTAATATACTACGTGAATTGATTTAATATTAAAATATAAATATGCCAGTTCATGATGGATTGGAGTATGGAGAAGGACTTGCACTTTAGGGTCGCTTTGTTGTGGTATCCTGAGAGTGACCCTAATAGGTGGGATGAGATTGCGGAGGACATCGGCTGCACCAAGGAGATTGTCTTACAAAGATATGAAGAAATGTTTCGGGAGGTCTGCCACATTGAGTTGAGCAGGGTTCAGCCACCGGTTCAGCCCACTAATTCTCAGCACTCCTCCTTCGTCACCAATGATCAGCCACCTAAAAGGAAGAAGGTCACCACTTGGACTTTGGATGAACACACGTAAGTAAACAAATTAAACTTTGAACAACACATTTCCAAATATTTCTTTCTTTATTTCTTATTTGTGACATTGTTATCCATTTTTATAATCATTGTTCTTTGCTTGAGTGCTTGTCTATATAAGATGGATATATAAACGAACCCGTGATGAACATTTATAATACATTGAATTAAATTTCTTTCATACAATTTTTTATTTTTCACTCTTATTTAATCCAGGGATCAACATTACATTTCCAAATATTTCTTTCCGTTTTTTTGAAACTTATATGTTTTTACTATGATTGTCCTTTGTATGAGTGTGTATCTATAAATAAGATGAATGTGTAAACGGGCTCATGATGAATGCTTATATTACTTTTAAAATAAATTTATCTTTGCTGATACAAAGGTTTTTACTTTGTACCCTCATGCAATCAAGGGATTAAGAAGATGCTCTATAACATTTTTTTTCTTTATTGATTATGATACCGGTATTTATGTTCATAGTCATTGTTCTTTATATGAGTGTGAATATGATCATTATTTAAATGATTTTGAACGGAGCAGGCTGTTCCTGCTGGGCGTGGAAAGATATGGGTGGGGGAAATGGACGGACATTTCTAAAAAGGCGGTGGTGACAAGAGACGCAATTCAGGTGGGAAGCCACGCTCAGAAATTCAAGATTCGCCAAAGTGTGAGAGACCCAAATCGAAGGAGAAGGGCAAGCATTCACAAGGTCACCTTAAAAGACTTGAACTCTGACTATGTGAACTATCTTCTCTCTTCAAACCCGCATCTCTTCCCTCACTCATCGTGCTCGTCAGTGCATAATCATCCCTCACTACCAACGCATCAATTGCCTTCAGATGTTCAATCCCATCAATCCATCCCACCATCATTTCATCACGCAGTTCTGCCGAATCAGTACTCATCACCAAGAAATATGTATCAAGCTGGCTCACATATTCCTTTCAATGTTTAACTCCAGAACCCATATCATTCTTTCCCATCATCAAATTGCACTGTCACCAATGAATCAATGGGATGATCAGTATGGGCTATGGTTTCCATATCAATCTAATTGTAGTTGTATTCTTTGTGCCGGTGTATATGGTTATTTTATTATCTGGGGCTAATTTATTAGATATATTGAATAGATATCATTTGACAGTTCATTTTTAACACTTACTGTATAAATTAAATAGAATGGTTTTTATCTTTTTTATCTTACACCATTAATTTTATTGGTGTACACAAACACAAATCTTTTATAATCATCTTTCAATTTCTGTCAAACAATTCGTTAGAATTATTTATTTAAAATGACTAAGCGAAGGCAAGGCATAAACGATGGAAATACTTTAAGAAATGATTTGAATAATTTTATTTAAAAATAATTTTTCTAAATTGCAGTTCGCTGATATGTGGACATGGGATTTGAATTGGGTTACCGCCACAGAAATCATTGATTCGTGCCGAGGAAATCGTTGATTCGTGCTAAAATTTGTGTATATATATAGCCCCCAATATATGTAATGTGTAAAAAATTGACCATATAATATTTTCACGGTGATAATTCGTAATTCTTTGAATATAATTAATTATTAAATCCTCTAATTATCATTTTTAACACTTATAGTATAAATTAAATAGAATGGTTTTTATCTTTTTTGTTTTACACCATTAATTTTGCTGGTGTACACAAATCTTTTATATTATCTTCCAGTTTCTGTCAAACAATTCGTTAGTATTATTTATTTAAAATGATTAAGCGAAGGCAGGGGCATAAATGATGGAAATACTTTAAGAAATGATTTGAATAATTTTATTTAAAAATAATTTTGCTAAATTGTAATTCGCTAACATGTGGACATGCGATTTGGAATTGGGTTACCGCCATAGAAATCGTTGATTCTTGCCAAGGGAAATCATTGATTCGTGCTAAAAATTGTATATATATATCCCCCAATATATGTAATCGCCTAAAAAAATTAACCATATAATATTTTTGCGGTTTATTATATAATTCGTAAGGCCTTCTGATACTATTTGTAATTTCAAATAATTCAGACGTTTAAACACAATTAATTATTAAATTCTCAAGGTCCAGGCCATAAAAGTTGTGAGTGAGACACCCAACCCACAAACCATTTACAATTTACAGTATCATTCCAATCTACAGTACAAAACTAGCCCACAAGTCACCATTAGAAGCCATAAGAATCAACAATATTTAAGTCTCCCTTTAAACATGTAGTTCCATAAATATTACTCAAATGGATACATAAAAAGTTAAAGATACCAAAAGATTTGTTTTTTAAGCTGATTTGTTTTTAAATATGCTTTTTTACATCAACGGCAGATATCTTTCATTGTAAAAAACCAAAAGAAATAAAACTATTAACATATGCTTATGTCAAGTAAATATTATAGGCATCCAACCATGGAAACTAAAATGGTCAAATGAATAGTGAAAAGATTTCAAATTCGTAATCTTATTGCTTACTCCAGTCCAATGAAACAACCAACTTGATCAAAGATCTTTAATAAAATCACTTTAGTAAAACAACCAACTTGATCAATCACTTTTATATATATATATATATATATATTAAACTTCTGTCTATATTATTGTGTAGATTAGTTTGAGTGTGGTTGGTGCTCTGTGAATTGGACTTACCAATATCCCGAGTTGAGGTAATTATAATTAATTCATTTTATATACTTGCATGGATCGTAAGGTATTTTTGATACCTTAATATATTATGAATTTTACCTCTACTTTTATATGTTCACTCTTAATGAAGTGGGAAGTATTTTCTTTATATATATATATATAAAAGTTATGTTTTGCTCAAAGATATGGATAAGCAACAATTGCCACCTCATTAATTATTAACACCCAAATAGCGGTCAACAATGTGATTCCCCCTCTCGGAGGAAACAAAGCGACATCTGATTTCAATAACTCCTAAGGGAGCACTACTCAAAATTTAAAATTATCTGCTTACCAAAAATAAAAAATTACCATTGCAATTCCACCCTAAACTGTCTGAGTGACAGTTACAGAGTACCTAGTTAAAAAGAACTTAACAAGAGGCTAAACTATTGGCAAAATCCTATCCAAGATACTTTCAAAGATACAGTAATTTGGGTTAGCCGTCAACGTCCTAGAGACCTAACAAAAAAAAAACATCAACCAAGTCACCTGTATATATACAGAACATACACGTTTTACATCCTATACATTGGAAATGTATGGTTTGGGATTTGATCATTCAAAAGCCTAACATTAAATAATCTTTGGACGTTTTTGCCTGACTTCATTCATTCAATTTGTCAAGTAATTGGGGCTTTGAAGGCTAATTGTAGCTGACGTATGAAGCCTTCCATATACTTTTTAATTAGACACAAGTACTCCAAAAACTTGCAAAATAGGATGAATGAAGTCCTTTACATATCAAAAGTGCATATCATCTATATAACTCTAGATCGGGAAAGCATAGTTTGGGTACCCAAACCCAAGAGATTGATCAATTGAAGGATTTTG
>JANTPZ010096214.1:0-10290 GCA_025593235.1 Vachellia pachyceras | reverse complement strand
AACGTGATGATGAGTACGTTTGGGAAGATTTACGAATTCGGTGAGGCTAGCGATGATGGTGGGCATGAGTTGGAGGAGTTGGTGAGAGAAGGGTATGATTTGCTTGGGGTTTTTAACTGGAGCGACCACTTCCCCCTGCTGGGTTTTCTGGATTTACAAGGTGTAAAGAGGAGATGCAGAAAGCTGGTGGCGAGAGTGAACGTTTTCGTCGGCAAAATCATCGAGGAACACAGAATGAAGAGGCAGGGTCAGAATGAAACCAGCAGAACCACAGATGAACAAGAAGCTTCTGGGGGCGACTTTGTCGATGTGCTGCTGGATTTAGAGAAAGACAACAGGCTAAGTGACTCCGACATGATTGCTGTTTTATGGGTGAGCCTAATTCCCTTGTCTAATGTCATTATCATCTTCAAGAACTGTGCTAGCTAGGTTCTCATGACACTTAATTGGTATATATAATGAATACGTTCGCCAGCTTTCTGAAACAATATTTCTGCAAAATATTTTGACAGTACTGATTAAACATCTATATATATTCGGCATTACTATTTAAGCTTTTTGATCTATGATGATATAGCGTAACAGAATTATCAGGTTTTCGTGCTTTGTAATTGTTGGTCAATTTTGCATATACGTTTGGCAATTTGTTGTCGGGCAACCGCGCGTTATTCCCATTCCCGATAGCATGTGGCTATATTTTGTTTGGGTCTCAGTCTCATTTTATTTTACCCCTGGAAAACCGATATGATAAATAGCTTTGGAATATGTAATTTGTGTCTCAGACGCGCTCGTTCGTCAATCAAGTTTTGGCTAATCACTAATAATCAATTAGAAATCATGATGCAGGAAATGATATTTAGGGGAACCGACACGGTGGCGATTCTGGTGGAGTGGATTTTAGCGAGAATGGTGCTACACCCACAGGTCCAATACAAGGCTCAGTGCGAGATAGATTCTGTTGTGGGCTCTAACCGCAGTGTGACGGACCATGACCTCGCGAATCTGCCCTACGTGCGAGCCATAGGCTTCGTTTGGGTTTCCGTTAGGAACCCCGTTTTGACCCCCTAAAACCCATTCTCACGCAAGCCGAGATAAAATTCCTCTCACATAAAGTACCTAGGAATCTGTGTCCGTTTTCTCAACGGGTTTCCAAACGAAGCCATAGTGAAGAAAACTCTGAGGATGCACCCTCCTGGTCCCCTCCTGTCGTGGGCCCGCCTAGCCATACACGACACCCATGTGGGGCCCCACTTCGTCCCAGCTGGCACCACTGCCATGGTCAACATGTGGGCCATAACCCATGACCAGGACGTGTGGCCTGAGCCCGCTGAGTTCAGGCCGGAGCGGTTCACGGAGGCGGATCAAGATGTAGCCGTTACGGGGTCGGACCTCAGACTCGCCCCCTTCGGCTCCGGGCGAAGGGTGTGTCCTGGGAAAGCCATGGGCTTGGCCACCGTCGAGCTATGGCTCGCTCTTTTGCTGCAGAACTTCAAGTGGGTCCCAACTTCTGCCGGTGTCGATTTGGCCGAGTGCTTGAAGCTCTCTCTCGAGATGAAGAATTCTCTCCTCTGCAAGGCCATTCCTCGGCAGCCATGAAAGTGGTTGCCGATGGAGGCATTAACGTCTTCTGCAAAATTGGCCTTCATTCTGTTCAAGCTGCTGCTTTAGCTTCATGTTGTTATATATATATATATATATATATATATATATATCAGTCAATCAATTAACCGTCAAGCTGTGTTCTATTTTTCAGTGTTTGCTTTCCCTCTGGTCAATTATTATTAACAAAAGAAGAAGGTTGTCTTATGTAAGCTTGAATTTCTTCAGAAGGTTCTCATTGTTATATATATATGTTTATGCAAGGAAGATTAATATTAATAGTTTAATCAATTTCTCAACTCTTCCAATATACTTATTTTAGATTTCATACCATATGAAACCATGTACATACTGCGTATTGTTATCAGCAATATGATTCATCAGTGATATCAATGGCCGATCCGGTTAATTAGATCTGAAAATAAATGATGTGCGAGCGTGTAATAATATACATCACTTAATTAATCAGCAGCTATAATTAATCACGATCAACAAAAGGCACACAAATGCAAATTACAAAAGCCTAATCTCACACATACGTTTATATTAGTGAAAATACGTTATCTGGTTACATACATACACATATATATGTAGTTCCCTCTTGATAAAATCATTATTTATTAAAAGTTCATCTATATATATACATTATTCTCTTAGTGATGGGATGAGTCTATCTTCCGTACTGGTGAAATAAGTGAATGTGAAAGAGTGAACGAAACTAACGAGAAAGATGATTCTGTCATCTTGTTTAACCCTAATGGAGTGTGCTTGATCGATGGCCAAGAAAAAGAATGAGTGGTGATGAGCATATATGCATGCGCATGATACATACTGTGTGCAATAAAATTAAACAATCAATTAATTGTGTGTCATACCCGGCCACATGCACGTGTTACATACATACATACATACATACATACATACATACATACATACATACATACATACATACATACATACATACATACATACATACATACATACATACATACATACATACATACATACATACATACATACATACATACATACATAACAGAAGATATTGATTCCTTTGAGGTAAGATTGATTAAGGAGGAGGAGTGATGGGTGGGTGATCGATTCTGATAAGAAGAATTGAGATGTTTTGTGTGTGCGGTATTAATGATATGTCATCGCACAAAACTTTAAATCATTGAGGAATAAGAACCTCCTTCCATCCTCCAACCAATTAATTATATACTGCTTCATTTTCTTAATATAAAAGTTGTTTAATTTTTGTTTGAAACATTGAGGAAGCTAGTTAACTTATATATCCATAATTTTTCTTCTAATTAATTTGCCTGCAGATAAGTAAATTGATATACAATATAATAATACACCTAAACATTTTAAAATATATATTACAATTAAATAATTTATTTAACATTTTTAATCTTCTTAAAAAAATTAATTAACTCGCAGCACACATGCGCCAGCACCTTTCACAGCTTTTGCCAAACTTAATCCCCTCATCATCCCATGGATCACATCCAACAAATTCTTTCTTTCTTTCTTTTCTTTAAAGCAAACTCTGCCCGTAGAAAGCCTCGCCCCTTTTTCCAACCTTAAACAATACTCAGATATGCAAATAGCCATTTGAATATAATATCCAAGCTAATAAATTAACACCCTACATCCTCTTTCTCCCCCCTTCCATTTTTCTTGATGATTATTTGATTGGGTCATATTTAAATACTATGAGACTTAACAGAACATATCTTTATCAAATACACTTGTACGGACTTGAGCTTGTTCAAGACTTGATATTCACACAAGTCTCTCTCTCTCTCTTTTCACTACCACTATTATTGTTGTTGATGTTGTTAATTATTTAATTTATACGATGGTGGATGCATATCAAATGCAACTTGCTTTTTGATGCGGCTTTAGCTTTCGTCTCTCTTTCTTTTTTATAATGGATCCTCTCTCGCCTCTCTCCTTTACATCAATGCATTCTTTTCCAGGTTCGGTTCTCAAGTCACACCATGAACTGAGCCATCCATCATCACTAACAAGTGAAGGGAACTACCAGATTCACGCTCCACCGTAAATACAACCTTGTAAATCCTGTTTTCAAATCCC
This sequence comes from Vachellia pachyceras, assembly GCA_025593235.1. Lineage (NCBI taxonomy): Eukaryota > Viridiplantae > Streptophyta > Magnoliopsida > Fabales > Fabaceae > Vachellia > Vachellia pachyceras. The sequence goes on along the minus strand of JANTPZ010096214.1, from coordinate 6,588 downwards.
ACCCACGTATACAAGTCTACAAATATCACTACCTCTCTACTCATTAATATAAAAGTTAGTTAATTTTTGTTTGGGAGATCAATGAAGCTAAATAAGCCACTTAAAAGTATTTATTTATACATATTATTACATTATACATCGGTTTAATTTATAAGTTAGACAAATTAGTTTGAATGGGGATGATAAATACAAATACTTTTAAGTGATGTATTTAGCATATTTAATCTCCTTAACAGAAGTCAACGGCTCTTGTATCAACAAGGTTATGTTAATTATACGATCTCTTTAACCCCGGCCCTCCCAATATCCACTTCTTCCATATGACACTTTAATAGTTACCCCGGCCATCTATGTATATATGCGACTCCTCCGTCTGTCCGTTACATATATATTCCCAAAGAATATATAAACACCAAACCCTTCACTTCCTTGCGGGCAAAACGGGCTGATTCACTTTCAGTTTAGTTATTTTGTCCATGCATGGAACATATTTTAATATATATCGTCTTCTCATCGCCACCGTTATCTCTTCTCTGGTCATATAACTGATATGCTAACAGTCTAACACACACACACAGAAGCTAAATGGGACAAATACGTTTGGATGGGCGGTGAGAGTCTATATAATGCATTCTTTGACCTAAAAGCACTGTAGGCCTTAGCATTCGTGTTTGGATGAGCGTCAAGCGGAAATGTAATTTCTCATACAAGCTCCTACACGACAGAAGCTCGAATTTGAAGCGGTGAGCGTCTCGATTTATGCTTAATCGACCCGTTTGGGAACGCAGTAGAAAAATAATTTTACGCAAGTCGAAATAAATATATGGAGGAGATTATCTCATTTTACGGAAAAACACTGTTAAACGTGCTTATGAAGAGTAAATAAGCTTTTCCAAATAAGTACAATATGTCGTTTTAGTTTATCAGAGTTGGTCATTGGCCATACTGTCCATAAAGATCAATCCAATCAAACGATTTTCTTTTTATTTTTACTAAATTCCTATGGATTTAGATAGCTAAGGGGGTGGCATATGATTAATAACAATATACAGCCTCTAGGCTTCTCATCTATTTTACATGGAATGATGGTCTCAAGCGAATGCTTCTTATCTTCATTTTTGTAACGCCACTTTTTTTTCTACCCCATCTTCTTCCATTTATATTAAATCCAATAGAACACATGTTCATCTTGAAATTGAAATATTGAAGTCTAAAATATACTCCCTTTTAAAATAGTGCCCAAGCGCGGTTTTTTATGGCATATCCATGAGTAGATTAAAGCTATTATAGTTAAGTACTATTAATTGTTAGTTGACAATTTTGCTTTTCAATCATATTTAACTTACACATATTTTTCTTTATTCAATTTTTATTTTTTCCTAATTTTATTACAATATATAAAAATATATATATTATTTATTGACATTCATGTCATTTTAAGTAATTTTCCACAAAAAGTCACTTCCTTAATGTTAATTCAAATAAGTTTTCATTTTACAAAAAAATCACTTCTACAGTATTTATCCAAATATAAATCACATGACATAACTTCTATCTAAAAGTCATTTTGCCAAAAAAAAAAACATTCTGAAAAAAGTTACTTTTTCTACCGTTTATCTAAACAGACCTGTTATCTGGGTCACATGTATATTGTATAGTTCATTCACATTTCCCTTACATGTGTGTGTGTGTGTAAAGAGTAATCCTAATAATGCTTTTGTATTTTCTCAGGCAGAGGTAATGTTACAGAAATTTTGGGAAGCAAGAGGATGGAGACATGAGACCCCCCAACCATCACACAAACATTGTCAACAACTGATAAGTGTAAAAAATGGAAAAAGCCAGAAGAAAATTATCTGAAAAATTAATACAGATTGTGCCTTTTTAGAGAATAGAAGGACTGCCACAGCCTTCGTGATTCGTGATTCAAACGGAGGAATGCTAGATCATCAAGTCAAAATTACTCTAGTTGAATCTGCACTTATGGATGAATGTATATAGCAATGGAAGTCCAATAGTCAGATCCTTATCAAGTGTATTACAGAAGCATGTGAATCGCCAAAATTGAGGCGTGATGCCATTTTGGAAAACATTATTACCATAAGGAACTTTGGAAGGAACTAATCGTTTAAGTATGTTCCGAGAGAAGCAAATTTAGTAGCTAATTAGGTGATTAAAGTCTTATTGTGGGGTTATGCCTAGAAGATTGATGACTAGACCGCAACCTTAGTTGTTAAGGAATTTAGAAGATGATTTGGTGAAATAGATCCAGGATGATGTCAAATATTTGCTGTTTTGTTCTTTTTATCGTCTATTTTTTTCTACTTTTTTTAACTTTACCCGTCTCTAATTTTGTTTCTAACAGTAATAATCATACTTATTCGGCAAAAAAAATATATGCATAGAGCAAGTAACTCTATGAAATTCAGAAACTTCTACTTCATGAAATCCATCAGCTTCAACCATCCAAATGTGACATGAAATGTGCATATATTGTGTTTGTACATCCACCGTCTGTTCAGCTTGACATGACCCCCAAAATATCTTTCAAGATAATACAATCATTAATCTTCAAGTTTACTCTTATTTTGATTTTGATAAGTTTAGAACTAATGGTTGTTGTCCCTCAAGTTTCATTTTTTAAAACATTAATCCCTTTAATCTAATAAAAATATATACTACTTTATCTCTTGAAGGATTAATAGCTCGTTTGATACGCTGGAATTGATTTTGGTGGAAATAGAAATGGAGATGAAAATGAGGATGGAAATGGAGATGGAAATTGATATAAATATAGAAAAAAATGAGGGGTCAAAAAATCAATTCCATAGAATTGGGTTACATCATGGAATTCATTTCTACCCATTTTGAATTCCATTTCCAATTCCACCCCCCAATTCTATCATACCAAACATAGGAAATGAATTACATTTTCAATTCCACCATACCAAACATAGCATAAAACCACTAATTTAATTTTAAACACAAGGACAAAAAACTCAAAATGAAAGTAAACTTGAAGGATCAAACAGTGTATTAACTCGTATCTTCCTCACTACTCTCTCATATTTATTAGTATTTTTTTTTTCCTTTTTAGCCATCAATGACAACACTTATAGTTCGACAAGCATCTGCTCTCTAATTTTTTTTTTTTTAATCAAAGGGTATTCACTAAGGGTCTTGTGTTGTAAAGGGGATTGCTACCTTTTACTTATAAGGAAGCTTCCACAAAACAATTGGCCTCTCTAATAAAAAATGTTATCACATATTCACTCAATTCTTCAAGCAAAGAATAATGATTTTTCTTTTATAAACAACAACCCACATGCCATGGATTTTTGTTTGCGGAATCTAATAACAATCTGAAGGACTGGCTTCGCACAGAACGTGGCCTTTAGAAATGCTGCAAGATCATACAAGATATCAACTAATGTTCCATTCACCACGAATAGTCGACTTCTTCAGTGTTTTTAATAGGGATGAAAAAAAGAGAAAAAGAGATGAAGGTGAAAAACTACAGAAGCTACTCATTCTGCTTGAATTTGGGCCAACCACTGTCTCACATCTAGCTTCCAAACTACAAACCTTTCACTGTCCAGCTACCCCTAATTTCTCCTTTGGACAATATAGACTTTAACGAATCTTGCTATTCATAAATGTGCAGTACACAAAATACACATCTAGCTTGAACAATATGTGAATAAGGGACCTTAGATTTGAAGTATCACATATATATTATCCAATAAACATAATTTTAATATAATGTAATAAAAACACGAGTCCAGAGTATATTGTTCTGGCTTTCTTTTCTTCTTTCCACTTCCAACACTGCCACAGGGTCACTGAACTGTTCAATCATATTTTAATGCTCTAGCTTCGTTAATTTTTTAAAATCCTAATATATTGTAATGAAAAAAAAAAATTAAATCTAGGTACCAATACCATTAACATTTAGTTTGAATGTTAGAAAACAAAAGCATACTATATTATTACAAATATCCAATTGGATATTCATTCAAACATGCTATTTTGAAAATATTATTCCGCATTTGCATGATACACTGGATTATTTTTTTCATTCTTAACAGTAAGTAATGTTCCCAAGGTGCTAATTCAATTAAAAACATAGCCAGGCCCTCTTTTATACGTAGTATTAGATCTTGGTATAAACTGTAAATTTAATCAGAACGAATTAAAGAAACCCTTGCTAGCGAGCAGCTAGCATTTAAAAGCTAATCCATCTCCAAACTAAGGAAAGATTTGCAGCAGACTGTATACCTAAAACTAGAAATCACGCACACATCTCCTTTAAAGAAGATAGAAGAATCTAGATCATTATCAAATCTCTGAAATCCCATTTGTAAGCAAGTGTGATTCTGATAATTTGAAGATAGTTTATATAAAGGAAAAACAGATTAATTAGATTAGATTAAGCAAAAGAATGGATTAAAAAATGGCGCCGCCTGCTCAACTATGAATAATATAGGGTTTTCGAGAGCCCCAGGGGTAAGCATATGAACGAATCATCATGCTACACCATTAAATGCACCGTATTTGAATATGCTTAAGAGATTAATTGTATGGTACCGTGAGGTAATGAAAGATGATTAAAGAACCTAATTCTGGAGAGCCCCTTTGCATTTGCATGCGCCTAAAAGCATGAATGTGGGGAATTATATTAATAATATGCATGTCACCATCATACATGCCTGTTGGATGCTTCTCCAACATTGGAGAGCAAAATGAGCAAATATTACTTGCTAAAATAATAATTATTGTTATTGTTATTATTAGGCTCCAATCTCCTAAACTCATGGACCACACACATATATAATTATGACAGTGCTTTACACAGTAATAATATAATCATGTTCTGACATATACATACGCTAATAATTGATTATTAATTAATTAATCTGAGTCGAGAATTGCATGATCTGGGACAGTTGTGTGGATATATATCTGTGCGAGCAAAAGCCAATCACTAATTAAAGTTCTATAGCTATAAGTGCGCAAGTCTTTTGTTTTTGGCGGCGTCAAGGTTTCATACTTGTGTGCCAAATAATGAATGTGGAGGAAGAAGATGATGATCTCATGATGATGATCGATTCGTGTGTGTGTGTGTGTGAAGAGTGGAAGCGTAAGATCAGAGCCTAGCTATCTGTCTATATGGTATAATTAATAATTAATGATTATGATATAAAATGATAGACGCCTTGAAGTGCAAATTATAGCTGGTGTGTGTCTGTGTGGGGTGTAGATATTGATAATCTGATTTGCTGAATTTCTCCTCAGGTAATAAACTTAAGGCAGATGTTAGTTTATGGGTCTGTTTTCTTCTTAAATTTATATTTTAGTCCACTTTATTTGTTAACTTTACAATTATTGGGAGCTATTTCTATCTATTGATTATACAATTTTGGTCTTCAATGTGAAAACAAGATAACTAATTTACAATTTTTTTTTAAAAAAGTATTTAAGTTAGTTACCTGTAACAATAAATATGTGTATTGATTTTTTCAAAGTAATCCATTTAGTCATTAGTGTCATTGATGAAAACCCTCTTTTTATATAGTATATGTAATTAACAAGGATAGCCTAAAGAAAATTTTCAAATTTGAAAGGTAAAATATATTAATGCTTTGCTCTTACCAAAACAAACCTTTCAATTGACACCCATATTTAGGACCACATGAGCGCAGATTAAAATTTAAGGGAAATTACGTGAATGAAGTGGTTTCCAATGCAAATTGTTAAATAAATATTTTAAAAAAGCTAATACTCTTTTTTTTTTAAATTTAAACAATGTATCCTTAAATTATTATGGGTTTGTCAGCACCCTTATGGCGCAGTAGCATGAAGGGTGTCCAATGGTGGCACTTATGAGGGCTATCTCGATCACTGCCAGCAAGGAATAGCTTGCCAACTAAAAAATTATTTTTGGTTTGAGACTAATCTTATTCAATGTTTAAAACGCAAAAGATTTTCACCCATCCAATAAATGCATTTCTCAATATTTGAATAGTGTTTTCCTCCTTACGATAGTGAAACCGTTTACTATTTCAATTAATAACTTGTTAGTAAAATTAACACATTTTTTAAAGAGTAAATAAAGCATCTAATTTTAATTTTCTTAATATCTACACCCAACTCCTGCGTTTGGAATCTTGAGGGTATGATATAAATAAGTGTGCATAATTGATAAGTGGAGAATGATGTGTTTTATTTTCAAACTCTCAATGGCAATATAATGCCCATGTCACCTGATTGGTCTTAATTATTAATATTGGCAGTACAACCACCAAGGACTGCAATGCTTCTTTAATTAACACAGTAATGGGTCTTGATTAGTACTTGCATTAATTAAGCTGGGTATATAGTAGTCCACATTGATTATACGTGTATGTAGGAATGGCTTTGCAAAGTTCAAAAGGTAAAGTTCCCTTCTTACGAGATAATGGGCGATACAAGGCATGTATGTGGCTGCAGACCATGAGGGTTCCGGGGCACCTGGGATTTGATTAGCTCGCATGCTTCCCAGAAGTTTGAAGATGATCCATATAATTATTAAGATTAATTCATTCCAGC
>JANTPZ010096211.1:0-18981 GCA_025593235.1 Vachellia pachyceras | reverse complement strand
TTTTTGCCTTGTTTCAAGTGCTGATGGAATATCTTAAAGGCAAATTTGATTCTGTTAGTGATGAAACTTTGCAAGAAAGTTGGATATCGATAAATCAATTTGAAGGAATCAATTTGATATAGTGATCATCATGCATAAAGAATGAACGAATATGCTAATTAATTAAGCAAAAAGTGAGATGAATAGTATTACTGTGCACTGATTGAAATGTTGTGTAAATAAAATATGTATCTCATTATCGATAAAGCCAAAGTAGATGACAAAGAAGACCCATCATGCATAGAGAATGTACAGTGCATGGCTTTTAGTCAGAGGTGGAAAATACTTACGCAACGTAATTTACTATTTACGAGATAAGTATATGAGAGAAATTTTATCTTTATTTACGTAGATGTGATGTTGACTTTCTATTGCAAAGAGGATCCAATCATATTTCAACAGTGCTTAATATGTTTTATATGTACACTTAAATGACATAATTAATCAACCCAGATGAAAAATGATATAATTAATCAACAAATAAACAGTAACATTCGTTGGCTGAGTGGCAAGTGAAAAGAAAAACAGAGGGAGAGAGATCTAAATGTGTTGCCTGATTTGCAGACCGATCTCAATAACAAGATGATCAGGCGTAGTTGGATGCTATTGATTATTCTGATTTGTTCATAAATGGAATCCCAGAACAGGATATAGAGAATGAAACTTTTGCCAACTAAATTCATGAAACGAAACACAAAGTGGCCGGCAACTAGATTCTTCTCGATCCTTGTCCCAGCAACATTTTCTGTAACTCAACTAATTTAAAAGCTCTCATGTAAGCTTTTTATGAGATATCAATCCCAAAATATTCCAATATTCATATTTTTATTAACCTAACCCTGTTGCATGCTACCTATACTAATTGTGTGCATTGCCCGTTTGTTCTATGTCTCATATCAGCAGCAGGAAGCCTCACAGATATGGTGTGGCCGATTTATAATTTTAAAAGGATATTTCTTCCAATTGGTTAATATCTTGGAATCGGGCTTAATCATTACAAAGATATGTGTTTGTATACCTCTTAGTATTATTTAATTACAAGTTACTTCAAAGTCCTTTTGCAATATGTTTTATTTGTAGAAGATTGATTGGATGGCTATATGTATATAAATACATATTATTCTTGAGAATGATTATATATTCTGCTTGGAATCATTCTGAATCAAAAGCCCATTGAATTGTGTGTTTTTTTTATGCATAAAAGGATCGATGTCTCTCTCTTTATCATTAAAATCGACTACCAATGTGTACTGATCTTTAATTTTCTGATCACTAATTATGCAATTGCACGCAAAGTCATCAACACTCATTTTGACGAATATGAATTGCAGTTCATATGTACACATAATAATGATTATTCACACGTGATTGGCTTCATGTCATTTCATAAAATTATTATTCATTCATTAAAAACAATATATAATATACATTATGTTACTCTAAATTAAAAAAAATGACTAACATACATAGTTATCTAAGTTCATTGAATGTTGTGTTCGTACGTCCTCTGTGATGCTAATAACTCCTGAAAGTTGGGTGACACAACACGTCTCTTAATTTAATTTTTTTTATCTCAAAGATATATACTATTATAGTGACGGAAAAATCCATCGTTAAATAACTATTTTTGATCTGAAAATTTTCATTTAACGACAGAAAATATTAGTGACACTCATTTTAAAGATGGAAAATAACCATTTAGTGATGGATTTTCCGTCGCTGAATGTCATTTTCTGATAGTGATTATATATAAAATAAACTAAATATGTTAATTATTAATCATATGATGATTTGGAACAAGTAGGACATTATCATATGCTTTGTCTAAGATATGTTTGTTTGTCCAGAAAGAATAAGAATAATTAATAATCATTACCTGAGGACTCATTCACCTAAGTTGTCAAGAATGTTTTCTGTGGGCTTCAATCAGTACACCAAGCCAATTATGTTAAAAGAGGAAGGCTTTCAAATTTGATAAACTCATGTTTTTTTCCGCTGTGTTTAAGTAATTACTGTTGCTTTTGATCTAGGCTTGTTTGAAAACCAAGTTTAAAATCTAGGTTTCACAGATTCCGAGGTAAAAATTAGGTTTTGAAAAGTGATTTATGTTTGAAAAGTTATAGCTTTTACGGATTTCGAGGTAAAAAAGTAGGTAGGAAAGAGGAAAGTAAGAAAGAAAAAGAGAGAAAAAGTAGGAAAGAGAAAAGAGAAAAAAGTAGGAAAGAGAAAACTTAGGTTTCAAACCTAGGTTCGAAACCTAGATTTTGGCAACCAGGTTGCCAAATAAACCCTTATAAAAATTGATTAACTTTTTTAAGAGTGATTTAGAATGTTAAATATATTATGTAAAAGTTTTTATTCATGTGTATCATTATATTATATACCAATTTATAAATCAGAAAAATTAATTTGATGAAAAATAATAAATAAAAATATTTTAAAGTAATGTAATTAACTTTCTGAATATAGGAAGGAGGATGTGATGTATTTTCACACACTACATGAGTTTAAGATGAAAATTTAGTTTTATCCTCTTAACCTTGGAGATCGCAGTTGATATATATATCAACAGATGCCCATTCTACTGTCATTAAAAAATTTCTCAGACGACCATTTATAAACTAAGAGTATATCAAATAATTATATATCTATATATAATTACTTAATAATTTTATTATTTCTTTATTGCATTTTTTGCCCGTTTTAAATTTCGCACGCACATTCATGCATTCATAGGCTTTTGGAAAAACATAAAAAAATGATTGTACATTAATGTGACACATCTCATTATTATATTCCCAATCTTTACGTTTTCTCTATCTATTTTCAAATGCATTATATATATATATATATATTATTGTGAAAGTAAAGAGATCCAGTCCCACTGTATTACGTATTCAATTCTCCAAATTTTTTTCATTATTGGATCTATTTTTAGCCATTAATTGTAGAAGAACCTACACATGCAAAGTTAATTAATCCAACAAAAAATGACCCTATTTGAAATTCAGTCACTGACCGTCCATAGTGGCTTTTACAACTCTTTCCCTCTTATTTTTAACCTAATATATATATATATATCATCAACCTCATTTATACATCCCCCAAAATAATATAAGCTAATTAAGAAAAACTAATTTAACACATATATGACCACAAATGTTTAAATCGCTCACTATACACTTAAAGTGCACGATTTTTTTCCGGAAAAAGGTAATTTTCAGTTAATATATTTATGAAAGTTAAATGGCAGTAAACACTGTACGATGTCATATCAAATATATGGTTCATGGAATTAAAGCTTTAAAGTTGAAAAAATATATAGAAGGATCCTAGAGCTATGAGCTGGATTCGAATAGAGTACGTAGCTATTAATTAATTAAGGAAGACATTGGGCTAAAATCATATGCTTATTATTAGTTTGGATTTATTAGGGACAAAGGAATAATCATTATGCAATGACCAAGTGTGGTTGGTTCCAAGTCATCTTTAAATTAAGTTTATTAATAAGCATATTGGAAGGTGACAGTCTTGTATTTGGATTAATTACGCCTAATCCACACACACAGAGAGGCATTTTTTTTTTTGGAAATACCGAATCACAAACTAATTCATAAAACTGGCTTTCTAGCTATAGCCATAAACGGCTTTCTCTTTTGATCTTTTCCTTCTGTTTTTGTAAGTAAAATAAAATTTATTTGATATTATTGTTCTGATACATTTTTTCGGTAATGAAAAATCACAAATTAAAGTTGCCTAGCTATTTCCTATATATATATATGTAGTGTTGGTAAACAGTACATAGAATCATAGATAATTAAGTAAAGTAGTGCATGTGTTAATACGATTATGGCCAATCTGCGCGCTAGAAGACCATCTAACTTTTGCTGTAAAGACGACATAACTGTTTCAAATTTCTATATATATAATATTATATTTATATTATGTTATCTAGAAGGCTTGGCCACCCACCACGTTTTATGTTAACTTCACAACTTTAATGTGTGTTTAGAAATGATTTTATATTATTAAAGTTCGGTGATTGTTGGCTCTGAAACTGATGTTATTTTGCTAAGAGGGTAAACAGTACATGATGTTAATATAAGAATTGGTTAATCTGCTAGAAGAGAAGATATACTTTTGAGTTGAAAAGGATGAAACAATAATTGATACAAACACATACATATATACATTAGAAGGCTTGGCCATCCAACTTTACTCTTAAAATTTAATGAGTTTTATACTTTATTCATATTTAATATATACTTCCTTAAGAATGCAAAGTTTACACAATGATACAGAAAGATACAATTGTATATAATATAAAAATTTAATGATATTATTTATAAAAGTCTTCTTTCTTCTATAAGATTGTAATTAAGCTTACTTGGTTTTGCCATTGATGTTATGTTTTGTTTCTCTTTAATCAAATGGCTTAATTTAACAAGGGCATGTTTGTTATGCTGTTATCAAATCACATTTACGTAAGTCAATGTGACAGTTCACGTATTAACCTTTAGACTATAAACTATGTTGAAAAAGTATTTTTCACCACTAAAATATACACTAAATAACCCTTTTAGCATATTAATGAATTATGTTCACTGCTATATTGGATGAGTCTATAAAACTAGCTAACTAGTAGGGCTACACAACAAATAAGCTGAACCAGAGTATAGCTCATCTCGAAGTCTGATCTATTTTTTTCTTTTGGAAGAATTGATTTGACAGCTCATGGTTTGGTTTGATCCAGTAGAAGCTCAGTTTTGATTATACTTGGTTACTGGACAAGTGAAGTGATCCAGGACTCTAGATTATGTTACTTTTTCTACTTTCTCTATGAAAAATAAAAAACTTAAACACAATAAATACAATTAAGATAATAAAAATACTTATAATAATAAACAAGCATCCTAAAATAATAAAACTTAATTGTAAATCTATAAGAAAATCCAACGACATTAAATAAGAAATAATAAAGCAACATATAAATGACAGAGTATTTTTTTAAAATATCACTAGGATCAAACCATAGTATGCTAAGTGGTCTGGTCACTTAGTACAGAACCTGGTCCAGCCCAACCATTTTGTTTTGTTCGATCCAGTCTGATTTCATTATATTATTTATTTCAATTAGACTGGATTAAATTGGACCACCTCATATTGAAATTTACCGGATTGGACAATTGGATTTTTGGACACCCTTGCTAGCTAGTTAAACTTGTTGACCCATATGAATGTCGGTAGATCTCCAAAGAAGTATAGAGTAGTATAAATTAAAGGTTGATTAATTTGAAAAATGACCACAATGGAAGGGACCCACCAGGGTTCATGTGACAAGTGGTGCAGAGGGGTGAGAATGCAGCTTTTATCCCTTGCCACAAACCCTAATACCCTGTTTGGTATGATGGAATTGGGCACATGGAAATGGAAATGGAGTCCAATTCCATCATACTTGTCTGTTTGGTAGGATGGAAATGGCTTCCAATTCCATTTCCATATCCACCAAAACTTCATATTTCAATTCCATCCTATAAATTTAGTTTTGCAATTCCATCTACACAATTCCACTTTTGCCCATCGACCAACACCACTGCCAACGAGCATGACGGCACCAGCCAGCACCTTCGACCATGATGATGGCGACCTCCAGCGACAGCTTCGTCTTCGACCACGACCTCCAGTGACGGCTTCGTCTTCAACCATGATGGCAACTTTGACGAAGAAGAAGATGAAGACAAAGACGAGCATAGGAACGGCGACCTCCAGTGACAACTTCATCTTTGACCACGACGGCGACCTCTGACGAAGACAAAGATGAGGGCAGGAACGGCGACCTCCATCGACGAAGACAAAACCAGCGACCTCCAGCAACGAAGATGAAGATGGCGACCGACGAAGACGAAAACGAAGATGGCGATGAAAACGAAGACGGCGAGCGAGATTGCAATGGAGCGACCCAACGACTCCGAGCTCGCTGCTGCGTGGGGATGGCCGGTCATTGTGTACACCTCGGATGAGCAAGGGTCTCCGGATGAGCAGGGTGGTCGGTGCCGGGCTCTGAGGTTTGCAATGGAGGATTGAGGGAGCAATTTCAATGATAAGGGCATTTTGGTCCTTTTACGTAAAAATCTTCATTCATTTTCAAAACATACCAAACGTACTTTTAAACTTCAAATCCACATCCATATCCACATACATTTTCATATCCATTTCCATATCCATCAAAATCAATTCTGCGTACCAAACGGACCCTAAGTGAACCACCTTTTGTTACACCCTCCCTCGTTAAATTCATTACCCTCTTCTCCCTCTCCCCTCACATCCCATCCAACCCCCCTCTCTTTTATCGATGTTGTTCTAACCCCTATCTCTTTCTTTTCTATTTTTATCGATATTAATATTCTAACCCCTCTCTCTCACTCTCACTCTCTCTCTCACACACACAGACACACAGCAGCTAGGGCTAAAAAAGCTATAAAGCACACACAAGGACCCTCTCATCATCTTTTTTATATAACACCAAAAGTATTCCTCATATATTGTTTCCTAATGGCATATTATTATTTGTACAGCCACTTCTTTTCGCTCTGATCATCTCAGAGATCACCATCATTGCGACAAGTAACAAGAAGAAGAAGAAAGATCATAGAGATCTTCAGAGATGGGGCATCACTCTTGCTGCAACAAGCAGAAGGTGAAAAGAGGCTTATGGTCACCTGAAGAAGATGAAAAGCTCATCAACTACATCACCACTTATGGCCATGGTTGCTGGAGCTCTGTCCCTAAACTTGCTGGTACACACACACCTCTCTCTCATCCTCCTCCTCCCTTCTTCTTCTTCTTCTTCTTCTTCTTCTTCTTCTTCATTATTCCCTCTTCAGTCTCTCTTTACAGCTTCTTGATCTTCATTTGATAGTAATTAATAAGTACCAATCTTTAAATTCTTTCACCTCCTACTTTTCTTGTCGTCATCTCATCATGCAGCTTTAGTCAAAATATAGCTTTTCCGATCCATTATTATTACTGCTATTATACATGTGCCTTTAGATCCTTGCTGCTGGATGAAACTTCGTTGTTACAATAATTAATTAAGTGCAATTATCTGTGTTCATCTTTTTCCCCCTTTCTGACAAGTTTTTCATGGAGTGAATATAATTAGGTCTGCAGAGATGTGGAAAAAGTTGCAGACTCAGATGGATCAATTACCTAAGACCTGATTTGAAACGAGGAAGCTTTTCTTCTCAAGAAGCAGCACTCATTATAGAGCTCCACAGCATTCTAGGCAACAGGTATGTGTATATGGCTCCTATACACATATATGTAATTATATATATATTATAATAATGATCGATCAAAAGGTTACTTTCTTTCTTTCTTTCTATACTTTTTTTGCCCTTTGATGACAAGTTGATGATGATGATGGACATATGGTTTTGTTTTTGACAGGTGGGCTCAGATTGCCAAGCACCTACCTGGAAGAACCGACAATGAGGTCAAGAACTTCTGGAACTCAAGCATAAAGAAGAAGCTGCTTTCTCATGATCTTCTTCCTCCTTCTTTCTCCACTTTTTCTGATCATCTTCTTCATAATGCTCCGGTTGAAACCTTCTTCCCTTCTTCAAACCCTAATAATCTCCTTAATTACTCTCATCTTCATCACCACCATCATCAGCTATACCTTCCCTATCCACCATCTCCAATCCCACAAGCTCTCAGTAATCTCCATCATAACACTGATGATGTTAAAGTAGACGACATTGCCAATTATAACCCCAATAATAACGGCTTCCTTCATGTTCAGCAGAATCCTATCTCAGAAACCACACCAGTGCCCAATGTTATTGTTCCATTTTCATGTGAAGATGCAAATAATACTAATGATACGTGGTCACTATTGGGTCAGAGTAATAATCAGAATCATCACGGGAATAACAATGAGATTACCAAAAGTGATAATCTTCATCATCATCTTGTTGCAGAGAAATTCATGAACCCACAAATACCACCAGTAGGTTCGATGTTAATGCAGCACTATTATGATCCAGAGGACAACTTGGGGGAATCCATTGTGACCAAAATCTGTGATACCTTTGAGGATTATGTGTTGAGCAGTGGTAGTACTATTACTACAGTACCATCATCGTCGTCTTCTTCTTCTTCTTATTCACAGCAAGAAGACTTGTTATTATTACAGGACCCTCTTGCCAGAATCCAGTGTTACCCATCATCATCAGGTGGTTTCTGTCCACAAGATCATCATTATCATCATCAAACTTTCTCAGCCAATCAAATGGAGTATATTGATGCAATTATATCATCTTTGCCCTCTTCCGTCACAAACCCTATTGTTCCATCTAGCTTGGAGCCTTGATGAGTACAGCATAATGCATGAGAATAGTAGGTTCTTATTTTGCATGAATAATATGGGAAATCCGTCGTTTAAAATTTTCTTGTCTGTGCGTGTGTCTCTGTTTGTTGTTATATTATTACATGTATATGAACTGATCAATGATCGTTGCCATTCATTTAGCAATGTCTTGAAGTTTTGCGTACAAGAGGGTGTCAAGTAAGTAGCCAGGTGTTTCTCTAATGGAAAACCTAGCTAGCTGGTTGTTCCAAGTTCAGGATCCTTCATTATCGATATGACGTCTTAGGTTGTTTCACATGTGTTTTGTCAGCTCAATTAATTAATCTGAGTTTCTCTCTCTCAGTGCACTCCTATATATATAAATCCTACGGAATGCTCCAATGCTGTATATATGTATTTATATAATATGCCAATCATGTCCCTTGATGTGTATGTGTACGTCCTTGAAGTGTTGAACGATGCGTGGCTCCATCCAAAGAGCTCTCTCTCTCACTCACACACACATATCTCTCTGTGTGACATTAATGGCTGACGATGTTGAAGGAAGATAAAAGTCGTACAAAGACACGATGGTCAACTCTTAAGCGCTAGAGGCCAAAGTGTCCAACAATGCCACCCATTAAGGGGCCTAGCTAGCAAGGAGTATTGGTATTCTGGCGGCTACTCTATATCGCATTTAAAGTTTAAAATTAAATATCCCATTTTCATGGGATGACCGTTATTCACTATCTTTCTAATGTCTCCAAATTAATTAATTAATGAGTCATCAGTGTGATTTTCAGTTTTTTTTTCACATGATTAAAGAACTTGTTAGTATTAAATATTTGGCAACAAGTGCTTTGGCGTACTTTAATTTTATGTGAGTTTTCATTTGTCTACTAATGCTTTTTTTTATTCTTTAGTTCTACCACTGATAGTTTAATTAAAGAAAAATGTCAGATATTGCAATTTTAAATTTTAACTAAATATTTTTAAATACTACTAAGTATAATTTTTGAAAATAATAGTGATTGGCACAAAAAATTATTATTTGAGATAGATGTTGTGAGGATTAGAACATTAAAAGGATATTTTAAAAGATTAAAGAATCAAATTGAAACTTTCTATAAAGTTAAATGATTTAAAGAGCATAATATTCTTAATTCATAGAGTTTAAAGTGATTAAAACTTCAGTTATATTTCATTAAAATATTTTCTTATAGTGCATGTTATATTATCATTTCTTATGCTCCACTTATTTATTTTTATTAATGGAGCAAAAAAAGCACAGGATTAATTTATATTCCATTAAATTTCTAAATTCATGGTTAACATATTGTTAAATGACAAATTTTTTCAAAGTGATGCTCATCATTTTGAAACTGTAGGCCTTGAAAACATTACTTCAAATGAAACTGTGAATGGTAATTATTACCAAGATTCCTTTGACGTTAGAGGTTTATATGATGGTCATATATTAATAAAGTCGCAGAATTATGCAAATGATGGTGCCAAAAACTTCTTGAATATAATGTAGATAATTTTTTAAAAAAAATTATAATTACAACTCACCTCCACAGTAAATAGTTAAATTTACTTTTGCACCGTCTTAGGCATTTGGTGAGGAGAAGTCATATCTTGGCATTTGCTTTATTTGGAGCAAATGTAATGTTGCTTATAAATTGGTTCAACTTTATGGAAGAGAATAACAACAAAGTGAGACTTGCAATGTCTCGATGGAATAAAGAGAATCAACTGGTGGTGGTGGGGGTTAGAAGTTGAAAAATTTTCATCCTTCAACTTTTATAATAATGCAACTGTTTTATTTATTTTCCAAAAAGAAATCAAATGAAAAGAAAAATAGAAAGAATTGAATGCCCTCATGATGATAATAGTCCACTTTTATTTTGAAAATCAGGGCTTGTCTGGAAGTCATTTTTGAAATAGTTTTTATGGATTTTAAGGTAAAATCTAGATTTTAAAAAGTTGATTGTGTTTAGAAAATTTAGGCTTTTACGGATTTTGAGGTAAAAAGTAGGTAGAAAGATGAAAGAGAAAGAAAGAAAAAGTATGAAAGAGAAAATTTATTAGGAGAGAGGATGTGATTTGAGAAGAAAATAACTTTTTCAAAACCTGAAGTTTTGTATCCAAAATAGTTTTTCCGAAAAATGTGAGTACTTTGAGAAAATCTAGGTTTCTGAGGTTTTGTATCCAAAACAATTTTTCTGAAAAATGTGAGTACTTAGACAAAATTTAGATTTTGGGTTAAAATCTAGATTTTGAAACTAAACCCAGATTCTGGAAAGTGAACCCAAACAAGCTCTGTTTGAGATTCTTTGTCACAGTATTTTTCAGTTCTGATGAGATTGACATGTACGAGTTAAAACATAAGATCACTGAGAAAGGAAAAACTTAAAAGTTAATATTAGCATCACTAGATTAGTGATGGAAATGAAAGTCACTAAAATTTCTGATATTAGAGATATTATTGATTATTTATCAGAAATAAAATGCACATTTGGATTATAGTATGCTAATTTATGTAATACTGAATCCTGTGGAAAGAATGATCTGAATATAATTGTTGTGTGATTAAACTAAAGATCATAATCATAAGAATATATTATGGAATAAATATTTACTAATAATTGTGCATGACTAGCTAGAAACGCATAATATTCCCTAGTTCATGGTGCCATCGACTAGATGGTCAAGATAACGAGTTGTTCAAAAGTAGATACATAATTTAAATAACGAAAAGGATGTTATTTCAATTGATAAAAAAGGAAAATAGTTTTAGAGCTCGTTTGGAAGTCTGTTTGAAAATAATTTTTACGGAATTCGAGGCAAAATCTAAGTTTTGGAAAATGAATTTTGGGGGAATAGTTTTTACGGATTCCGATACAAAGGTTTTGAAAGGTGATTGCGTTTGGGAAGTTATTGACTTTTACGGAATTTGAGATAAAAAGTAAGTAGGAAAGATGAAAGAGAAAGAAAGTAAAAAGAAGAGAGAGAAATTTTATTATAAGAGAAAGTGTGATTTGATAAAAAAATAGCTTTTTCAAAATTTAGATTTTGTTACAAAACCTAGATTTTAAAAAAATGTGAGTACTTAAACAAAAGTTAAGTTTGAGGTAAAACCTAGGTTTTATAATAAAACTTAAATTTCGGGAAGAGCTCCCAAATGAGTTCTTAATCATGTTATACTTGCTAAATTACGCATAGCTCCTTTCCATTATTGTTGACATTTTTCATTAAAATAGGAGAATTAATATCATATATACTTGTATAAAAAAAGTAACTCATATATAAAATGATATTTGTGACTTGTGAGCTACAAATAAAATTCACTAAAAGATGAATTACTCTCTCCAATTCTTATAATAACTTCATAAGGATTTCTTTCCTACATGTTTCTTTTTTTATTTTTTTTATTACAAACGGGCTAAGAGCCCTCTTTCCTGCATATAAACAAACTTCCCTCACTAATAACTTTTATTTATGATAATTTAAAATTTTTTCAAAATATAACTAATATTAATTAATTTTATCATGTAAAATGCTTGTAAAAATAACATATTCATGAAAAAGGAGGCAAAAGTTTTTTTACCATATTTTTCTGAATGAAAAATTGATTAATAGTCCGTGAATTTTTTTTTCTCATATGAAATAACTATTAAAGAATAGTATAATAGATAACTAAGAATTGCTTCATTATAAATCAATATATTTTTGAAACAAAAAAAAGACTAAAAAAAAGACTAGACGCGTGAATAATTAACTTTCAATCAGCGGAGAGATGAGAGAGAGAGAGGGAGTGTGTGTGTGTGTGTGGGGTTAAGAATAAATAAGTAATATTTGAATGAAGTGTTTGAATAAAGTTGATTAAAGTTCCAGTGTTGTGAATAATGAAAGGACCCATATTTATGGAAGTGGGGAGTTCTTTGCTTCTTTTCTTTGTTCATGGAATCTCATCAAACACTTTGCCTCATGACAGAAAGTGCCCTCATTTTGCATCTAATCAAATCTCTCTCACCTTCTCTCTCGCTTCCTTCACACAGAATCTTAAATCAATGTCTTATGGGGTCATGTTGAGGAATCCCCACTGTTTACTCCAGTCCTTTCTTCTTTGTGTAAATCGAGCTGACACGCAAAAACATGACAAAAGAATAGAGCATGCAAACTGTATCTTTCACAATCAACTTTCTTTTCCTCACATTCATCTCACAAAAAATTCCATTTTTCTCTCCTTTTCGTATGGTTATTTGATTATGCTAGATTCAAGCATTGTTGAACTCAATTGAGGGTAACTCTCTTAAGTGTTTTTGTATTCACATGAACTCATTCAAAATCTTATGTTTATGTAGTTAAAGTCTCTTTCACTAAGACGAATATCTCTGTTTGGATATAAATCTCCCCTTCTGCATAGACAACTAGAGATGCAAACTTTCTTGTTAGACTCAAGTTCCACCTAAGTGGTGATATTATACTAATTTGCTTGTTATATTACTCCCTTCACATTTCTTTCAAGATAACAGATGGGGTTATCGTACCTTTTTTAACCATCTTTAAATATTTATTCTGACTTCTTGCCATTTTTGAGATCTTTTGGTGTGTAGTTTTAATTTCATAAGATATAGCAGTTACTTGTGTCATTCTCACGAGTCTTCAGAGTATAAATTCAACACCCACCAAACCAGACCATTTGTACTAATAAAGATGATTGATTGAATTTGAACTTATTCAAAGGGATCTGTATCAGTTAGGAACACAAGTGTAGATCAACTCACGAATCTTTTGGGATGCTCATTGGGCAATCAACATATTCTCAAAGATTCAATACACTGCATTTCACCAATGCCCTAGAAATCCCCAACCCCTTGAGAAAAAAGGGCACCAGAGCCAACTCAGCTTGCCCTGGTTTGCTGGGTCTTTAACGTGGAGTGCAAGAAAATTCAAAGTAAATCTAAAATCCAATGTATGGGGGAACATCAGAATGACTATGCTGTAATCCTTGACCTGCCCTTGGCTATTCTTCTAGTAATGACTTTTCGGCCACCCTTGGTTGCCTTGCTGCTCATGAAGAAAAATAACATGGTGTCATTTACATTTGCACAGTACCGTATTTGAAGCTGTGCGGATGTTTGTACATCAGCCACACAAATTTTACAGATTAAATTTTCTTCTACAGATGAATTAGTCATAGAATGTTCCACCATTTCAAAATATAATGAAGCATGCAGTCCTCCACCCTAATGGCGTGCACTCATTTTGAAAGGTCATGGTTAAAAGTCCATAGCCCAATCGGCATATCACTATCTGGTCAACATAAAGCTTCTAGGATATGGTTGATGACACTTATATACTTATGCCTATCAAAAATTCAAAGCAAACACAGTTTAGATATCTATATCCAGTTCAGGCATATGTTTTCTTTCTTCATCTAAAGGTTTTGTAGTTCTCTTGATTTCTCCCACATTATCTTCCCATCTATGTTAGCCTGTGTCTATAGATGTAACAAGTCAAAAGTTAGACATAATAATAAAAGTTTCAAATTCTAGCAACCATATAGTTCCTTCTACCATCCACATCCAGTATAATTGTAGTCCTTTAGATAGAATATTTTACAGTGTGTACCAGATCTCTACGATTTAATCAGTAAGTTCGAGTTTGTTATTTTAGATATCTTATGATGTAGGGAGAATGTAGCCCAAAAAAAAACTTGAGTGGTTTACCGAGCAAAAAATCCATGATTTCTCTTTCGCCGGATAAGGCTAGGTTGGAATGTCCTTTTTGGAAATAAAAGCATGGGCTCCTCTGATGAACCAGCCCCTACAGGACAATGAAACGAAAGGGAAAAATGAAAATTCAAACAAAGTCACCTTCTTGATATTTTATCTCATAATTTCGTGACATATGTTGGCTAGCATGCGAAGCTTTGTTTGAGTTGTCATTATTAAACTTGCAAGCATTGTTTCGCCTCAACATTTATAATGCAACCACAAAAAACCTATCTCAAGCAACACATGTTGATCTTGCCATTATTTCAACAAAAAAAAAAAAAAATCAGCTTAAAATATCCTGATTCCTTGCTAAAAAGTTGTATCTTGCAAGTACAAATGAAGTGAACTAAGAATTCACAGATAAACGACTAGAGCCACCCTCCTCATCACCTTTTCTTTCTCAAAGTTAATGTTAATTTGATGACTACGTCAAGAGGTGAATTATCCAACTTAAACAGAAGTTGCAAATAATCCAACATAACAGAGCAAGAAGGTTACTATAAATTAATCCTTTTCTTTTTCTAGAAACCTAAAAAAATTCTTAAGGATATAAACACATTAAAAAAATCTTTATTCAATTAAGATTCATAAGATCATAAAGATCGCATGCCAATGAAATTTATAAACAAGTCATGAAACCTACATATGAAATTTTAAATTTGAAAGGCAATGAAGGTTAAATGTACTGTCAGGTAAGAAGAACCGAAGCGAGGGAAGGCCGCAAGGATACAAGATGCCACCTGAGGAGAACTTGCTCAGATGTTCAAGGTCGCTATTGGGCGGCTCGAAAGAACTTGGGAGCTTGGACACGGATGGGAATAGCTTGGGAATGATGTCGAAGCCGCGAGAAACTATATTGTGAGTCGAGTACGGCTCTTGGTGAAGAAATGAATTTGAAACACGGTTCAACATTGAAGCGCCAATTCTGACAAACGTTTTTTTTTAGTGAAAACAGAAATCTCATTAATAAACACAGCACAATACAACTAGATCAAGGGGGAAGAGGATCCCCACTTTCCATCCTAACCGAAATAGAAGGAGAAACGTTTTCGACGCCATTTTAGTACGAAAATCCCCAGGCTTACTACAACCCTATTGAGAGGAGGAAGCAGGAAGGAACTCAATCAGAGCAATGTGGTATTAATTTCGGGTTGGAAGTCCGACCCAAAAGAACCGCCTCCGATTTGCCCATAAAAAAAGACTTTGCCAAGTGGGAATAATCTTGACAGATTTTTATCTGAAAAACGTGTAACAATGGCTGAAAGAGGTTGACTGGAACAGAATGGATTAATCAAATCAATTTTTGAATTTTTATTTTTACATTTATTCACATTTTAATATTTGATAATGTTTTGAATATCATTATTTTTAATAGAAGGAACTTAATCATATTAGGCTAGGGTTAAAAGGAGCTTGTTCACATTCAACATGTTCCAACACATTTCACATAGACATCAAAATATTAAACTTTGGTGATTCTGCATTTATATCTAATTTAATTTTATATTTATTTAATATGCATGATAAAATTATACATTCATATAAAAAATTTAAAAAATTAATTTTGTAATTTATAGATACAAGTAAATTTTTTCCGTGAATAGGAAGATATGAGTATTTCATAGCACACTTTAATTGATTTAATAAAATAAAGCTAAAGAATAGGTGGTTTGGTTGATTAAGAAGAAAGAGGAAAGAGAATCTAATTATTAAATGGATTGAAATAATTCATTGTCTTCAAAATATTTATTTGAGAAATAAAGCCAGGTTAAAAGTTCAATTTTTGGAAACTTTTTTTATTTGTATCATCTCAAAATTATTAAAAAAAGAGCAATGATATCCTGAAAATTAAAAATAATAACAGTCTGTTTTAATTGTTAGAACAACTTTACTTATTTTTAACTTGGCAAAAAAATGCCTTTAATTATTTTTAATATTCTCAAAGTGATATTGATTAAAAAAACACTAAATACCTACAATTTCTATGTCATTTCGGGAGAAAATTGAAACTGCCAGCTCGGATTGAAATGAATGAAGCGATTTGTTGTATTGTGAACTTGTGATTGGACGGCGCATAGATGTTGTTAGGCTTGAGAACCTCTCAAGTTTTTAACGTAAAATAAGCATACGTTAAAAACGCAATGAGCCAAGCTTTAACTACACATCACAACAGTTCCAAACTTCTACTAGAGAATGAAGTCACAAACAGAGTGACATCTCAAAATATGCCTATGGCTATGATGATATTACACGAAGCATTTGCTTCACATCCAATGTGACCAAAAGGAACAGAAACAATGAAACAAAGGAATCAAAGGAAACCAAACGCCAAAATAAGATCACAGATCAAATACTGTAACCAAACACTCTTGAACTGGCGTGACCATCCCTTTTCCACTCCATCTTTGCTTTAAAAAGAAGAAAAAAGGGCGAGAATATTTATAACTCTTACATGTACACAATCACGCTGAAATTCCAGATCATTGTTCTGTGCTAAACACGGCAGAGATCCAATCAGAAGTTGCCATTTGGATGTCAGTCTCAGTATGAGGAGAAAGGGATAGGGGAGTCACAGCAACCTGTTCCTCCAAACCACAGATTTAACAAAGAGTCAGAGGCAATAAAAAAGAGACAAAATATTGGATAAAATCAGTCCATAAAACAAAATATAATTATAAAACTGACACAGGAACATGCATACACATGTCAAGGCAAAGTTTTTTATGGAACACGTTTCTGACTGTCATGCTTACTCATATTTCTTTGTGATTCCTTTGATTGCTTAATCTTGGGGAAATATAAGTTTTAATTTATTTTTTCTTTAATTATTGATTCAGTTCCTCAACCTTGATTTCTAAACAACACAATCTCTATAGTTTCTCCACCCAAAATAAGTTTCGTCCTTCATAAACTCCAAGGACCAAGTTTTTGAGTTGATAATTTTCCTTCTATCTTGTATGAACTTATTTCATATCAAAATCTAGTAAAGTCGCACTACTACTAAGTCATTAACCATGGACTGCGCAAGACACATACTTTGTTTTTCTAAAAAGAACTTGGTGGACAATTGAGACAATCTAACCAATGAAGATGAGTTAATGCTTCAACTTACAAATCCACTTTCCAGTGCTCGGTAATCGAGGTCCTCATCTATATCTTCGTGCTGATTATCCAAAAACTGCAGATACAAGTAGAGTATGGCTAAGTGTACTTCTACAAATATAGTCAAAACATTTCATTGCCATATAAATATCTTTTGTTTTTACCTTGAGGAAACGAATGAGCTATATATTTTAAAGAAAGACATATTAAGAGCTATAATTAAAGTATAATTAAACATGCACTGGAGCGAAGATAGCAACATGAATCATATGTGACTAGGGTAACAAAAAACATTTCTATAACGAACACTTATCTAAGAATTACTATCTTCCATGCTCAGAATATATCAAGATATCTGATTTCATTATCAACAGGATTCTTCTCACAAGATGATGTTCTTCCCTTTTATTTACCTCTAGTCTGAAGTACTTCTTAACCCTGTTGAAATCAGGTTTTCCCGCAGCTCCAATAGATTCAACAACCTCCAAATTCTTTTTCTGCGTAGTCAGTCTACGTGCTGCACCCTGAAGCATATCAAGATGAGGAAGGCTAAAATATTAGCATACAACAGATGTACTGGAATCCCTTCAGATTATACCAGATTGGTACACACAACACAAATATTAGATTCATTTTTTTGACACTCACAGCAGCAGAGGCATCTCGGCCAAGTTGCGCAAACTTAAGGCCAAGGCCTTGTTGGTTGTTCAAGAAATGACCAACAGGATATCGACTAGTTGAAACTGCTTGCCAGTTTGCAGTGGATCTTCTATTACTTTGCTTGGTCAACTTGAAACCCTGCCAAGAAAAATAGCACACCATCCATGTAAAAAAAAAACTTACAGAGAAAGGAAAGAAATGTTAGGTTTGAACTATAATTGTATCTAACTCCAAGTGACAAAAGTATATAGGTCAAACCGTCAAAGTAAAGCATAATAAAAAGGAAATATGCATAATGCAGCCAACAAAGGGAATCCTTGATCTTGAATCATAAATTCAAGAACAAGATGGACTAAAACAATACTTGATATAGACAATAGCCCTGCACAAAATAATTATCGAATACCAAATTCAAATTAGAATCACACAACATAATAGAGGGCACGTGATTTCTTAGTTTCTCTATAGCAGTTCAATTAATAGCACAAGTCCAAAGAACCAAGGGATTGAACACTGAGATAGAATCACAAATATCTTAACTTAACTAATGATGTACAAGCATGGCTATCAAACAAGTATATTGTTGATTATAGCACAGAAAGGAAAGTGACTCTGCAAACATTAAATAGAAACAACAATCAATGACAGAGTCACACAACATTAACTGTTCCTCTTCCACCCACGTCTTAAAATACATATAGGTAGACGTCAACTACTATGATGACTATGCCACTTTCTAGTAGCAAGCACTAAGCAGTACAAAATTTTGAACCTTGGGACATTAACACAATTTCAAATCTTCAACACAGATTTGCAACAGTCGTTAATATTTAGATCATAAACTAACATCACCAACACACTCTCTACAGCAAAATATTTGAACAAGTAATCCATGTAACATTTCACATTCTAAACCTTGTTTCCCAAAGGAGACGTGGGAACTTCTATATCCATAAAGCAACTTTCGGGAAAAGTTCCCTTCTCAATATCCCTGATAGCTGCATTTATTAATGGTAAACAGATTCCTGCTGCATCCTTGAAATCTGT
>JANTPZ010096210.1:0-12072 GCA_025593235.1 Vachellia pachyceras | reverse complement strand
GCTTAGGTAGATATACACGTCTAACCCTGCTAGGTGTTTATTATGTCTGGAATTGATCTGGTGTATAAAATGTAACTGTAAGTTGAATCAGGTGGGGTAATAAAATAGAAAAGATTTTTTTTAAAAAAAAGGACCTACGGCGCCCTATATTGGGAAAAAGGGCACCGTTGGTCAGACCTATGGCGCCCTATATTAAGAAAAACCTACGGCACCTCTCCTGAAATAGGGTGCCGTATGCCTTAACTTTCTACGCCCATCACATTTACGCCCCCCGAGAAAGGGCGCCTATTGGGTCAGTGAAGAATATGGGTGATTCAGATGCCCAAATGTTCTCGTGCTCTTGTACACATCAAAGGCTTGGCTTCGTTGTTGACTTTTAAGCACGATGAAGTTTGCAAGAAGGCAAGACACAAGTCAAGTTGGGAGAGGCTGAAACGACGAGATACGACAAAGATGAGAGGTTGCGAGTAGCTGAAAGCTGGATCTGAGGAAGATAAACCACAAATCAAGAGTGAGGGGTTGAGAAGACAAGATTTGATGAAGATGAGAAACTATCGGTTGCCGACAGCCCAATTTGAGGAAGACATGCTATGAATCGAGAGGGGAGAGGTTGAGACAATGAGATCGAAGGAAGTCGAAGCTAAGGCCGGAGGTGACTTGCGGTGACCGATGGCTCTCAAGACTAATGACAACAATGCCAACGGTGCCGACATTCATAGTGAGAGGAAAGGGAATGGATGAAGTGTTGAAAGGATGGTTCCAAATGGAGTAGGTGATGCCTGGATATAAGATTCTAACGAGAACAGAGGTGAAGTGAAGGGAAGAATGAAAATGCTGATGTGGGGGTAACAGGTGGATTAAAAAGTGTCATCGCATCTTATTGCAAAGTTACCTCAGCATAACTGGATCAATTAATAGTTGATAGTTTAAGCTATTGAATTTGGGTGAGATTGACGCGTTTTAAGATGTACGGGGTGATATTCCTCCTCCAAAAACTTTCAAGACAATATTAATTCTTCGTAAATACTTTCAAAGCAGATTTGCATCTTAATCCTAATTTTTGTTACTTGGGTCATATCTCGAGTCATCAACACAAATTATGCTTTATAAATAATGTTTCGATAATGACAAATCTCTCATAGCCCGGGTCATGAATCTCAAAGTCTCATTCTTGATTGGATCCCCAAGTTCAACAGGAAGTCATTCTCCATATATTCATTATTTTCTTCCATCACTTGGAAAAGCTAACTTCGCTAAAACTAGATGTTGCGGCTCGAATAAGTTCTTTTTTTATTGATAAATCCTTAGACAACTTGAGTTCTAGCTAACTTGAAGTCATAAGCTTTGCTTGTTCTTTCATGTGTTAACTTCAAGTAACATCAAGTTTACTATTGAGTTAGTTCTTATGTATCACTCCTTAAACAACTCAAGTTAAAATTGGAAATCATGAATTTTCCTCTGTTCAGGAATTGATTTCGAGTAATGAGGAGTTCCTCTCGAGTCAACTTCGCACTATTGAAATATTCTTAAACAACTCAAGTTAGAACTAGAAGTTGTTGTTCTTTTGATCATTCTGAAGGTAACTTCAAAACAACCTAGAATTAAGAAAGTTCAAGTAGCCAAATCATTGTATCAGTTTTTTTGAATCAACTCCATATGCATTTATACCTTTTCAAATAATTTGAAACTTGGTTATAAATGTTTATTGACTTATTATTTTCAAGAAAAATAAGTTTACATTGCATGTAGTGATGAATTAACCTCTAAGGAAACACATTTACGATCTAAAATGTTTTATTTTTGGATTATTCAAATCAGATTTGAACGGTTTATATATTATTATAATGATGAGTATCGCTATAATAAGTACTAAACTAGATCCACACTAAAATTTCATAACTTGACCGTGAAGAGGTTTTGGTTTCTTCAAATTTGTTAAAAAAAAAGCCGATCTAGCTAAACCTTAATGCATGATAATGATTTTTATAAATTATATATAACATGATTTAGATATTTATGTACATTATTTTGTTTATTTTCCTTTATGGCTGCACTATGTTTAGTTTGATCTATCAAACAATAAGTAGGCAATCTCCTTAATTTTCATATATATAGCAAAACATCATTTTATATTTCAAAATTTTTAATCTCAATTTTTATTCCACTTTCCAAATTCTTTTTTTTTGGATGAAACTTTTCAAATTCTTTCAAAAACATTTTTTATTCATGATAACAATCTTTATCACTCATCACTGATCAGTCATCCTAAGTGCAAACATTAGATTGTTTTTCCTTTTTGATATAACAAACATTAGAGTTCAAACTCCTAGAAGAAACAAAAAAATAAAAATAAAATAAAGCTCATATTAACCATACCCACCCAAGAACCGACCCACCCACCAACCCGAACCCGAGAAAAACGATCATCGCAATGGCGCTTAACTCAGATTCCGATGGTTGCACAGACTTGGGTGCTACAATCATAAGGCCACTTGTCAAGAACCCATTGGTCAACCCAAGCACGAAAGTCAACACCACAATTGGCCCCTCTGATCTCAGCCACTTGGGTCCATGAAGACAAACCATGAACAGTGGATAGAACAAAAGCCTGGAAATGGAAGCCCATGTTGCCGTTTTGGTCGATTTCACAACATAAAACGCAGTCAAACACTTGCCAGTAAGATCTGCTACATTGTAAACAGATATAAGCAAAATAGGGTACCAATCCTTGAACAACTCTGATACAAGATCTTCTGCGATGAACCCTGGGAAGATGGAGAGAGTTACTGCGTAGATCATGAAGATTCCAAAAGCGTGCCACCGGATCTTAGCCGCGACGGCCCAGAGTCTTGGCGCCAAAGAGCATGAGTTACTGCGGCCGCCACTGCCGTTGCCGTCTTCCCTGAGAAGAAGGGTGTGGTGGTGATACTGTTGCATGACCGGTAACTTGAACTGCAAGTTACAGAAGATAATGCAGAAGAGGAGGAAGATGGTGGCAACAATGAAGTACAAGTGGGCACTTGTTTGGAGGCCTTTGGGTGTTTGAGGGAGTGAGGCCTTTGTTATGATCCTCAAGAATGAAATTATAATACCTGCAATAATTAATGGCAAGAAGAGAATTTTTTTTTTTAAAAAAATTGAATGGTAAAGTTTTAAACTATGATTTGATAAAAATAATATAAAATAATCAAGTTGGGAGAAAATATTTTACTCGTTTGTTTCTGTAAAATTAAATTAGTCCAATCAAGTGATAGTCATTTTGTTTTTTCTTGGTGACATGATAAAGGGAATATCTTTTGAGGATAGATTGAGTGAGTGATAATTAATTAGTGGACTGAAAAGTATATGGGTATTTAATAATTTATTCAAAATTGTGTAAATTAGTCAGATTTTCATTTGGAAAGTTAATGGTTGGTTTTAAAAATCTACCCAAATTACTTCATAAATTATACATCATTATTGCCTTTTCTTATTCCTACACTCATTTCCAACACCAAATCTTCCAGCTGGCAAAAGAAGATAAAGGGAAACCGAAAATTTTACCCAAAAAAAACTTTTTTTCCTTGAAAAAGGTGGAATTACTTTCACGTTATAATTAACAATAAAACTAACAATAATATCCTTAAAAATTATGAAATTGAGTAAGAGTCATATGAAATTTGAATTATATTGCAAATTTAAGAAGATGTTTTTAATTTGAATTGAAATCTTAGAAAGAAAGGTGTGAAGGAAAAAGTAGTGAGAAATTTTTTTACACTTGCAATCAGTCTAATAATGTCCAACTCAACTCAATTCCTTGAAATCTAATCCTACTCAATTTTGTGATTTTTAGGGATATGATTGGGATTTTTTTTTTATTTTGAGACCTGATTATAATTTTTCCTAAAAATAATAGATATGGAGTGCTAGCTATACGCTTCTAGTTGTGCCCCAATTTTGAAGTACTTCCCAAATGTACTTTTCGTATTTCTATTTGTTATTGGATTTTACATAAAATAAGTGATGTTTTGATATTTTACGATAAAAGTGGTTCAATTTTCAATTATTTTATGATTTTTCAAATGTAGAAACCTTAAATTGCGTTGAACTTATCTCAAACTTTAGAGTGTCTATTTCTAAAAAATCATTAAAAAAATTGAAAACTGAATCATTTTTATATAAAAATATTCAATAACCCAAAGAAATATGAAAAATACATATGGAAGGGCCTTTTAAAGTTGGGGCATCTAGTTGCGGGTAGCTGACACTCCAAATTCTAAAAATAGCATTAAATTTAATTTTGTGAAGCCAGCCACACTCACCTGAGGAAGCAGTTCCAGCAAAAACGGCTTGCATATACTGTTTAGGCAGCTTCCCAGCCGAACCTACCAGGCTTGCTCCCACCAACCCATCAGCTAACCCACAAACAACAACCGCCGCAACCGTCAAGCCGTAGGCCCCGCTCGGCCTCGAGCCGCGGCTCATGGCTGCGGAAGCCCAGTCAATAACAGGAGGCACCATGAGAGACAAAACAAACAAAGAGAACCCCAAGTTCATCCTCAACCTCAAGCTCATCCCACTCCAAACTCTAGGCCAGCTCATCATCACAACGAGAACCATCACAGACGACGCCATGTAAGCCACAGAGAAAACCTTCTCAATGTGCTTCGTTGGATAGAGGTAGGCGAAGTAGTCAACGGCGGTGATCAACGCATTCCAAGGCAGCAAGTTCCCGGCGCCGAGGAAGAAATGGATTATGTAGGCAAACCTGAACGGGTCCTCAACAACGGCGTCGTTTCGATGATGCTGATCAGAACCAGGCGGCGGCGGTTTCTTCACAGGCAGTTCCATCTTCTTCAGATTCAACATATCGAAGGATCAGAGTTAATTATTAATTATAGATGGAAATTATATCTGATCGCATTGCATGTGATATAATGAGAGAGAGAGAGAGAGAGAGAGGTTGGTTGATATCTGTGATGAGAAGAGAAGAGAATGTGGTATATATGCGATCGACGTTGAGGGGCTTGAGAAGAACAGTGAATGTGGGGACAGTAATGGATGGCTGATATTAGATATACTCTTTAGGGATAGTACACTTACACATGGTGGGTAATAAGCCAAGCTGTCTTTTCCTACTTACTGTATTTGGCTCATTTTTATTACCCTTAGCTCCACATGAGTTTGCTTTTTTAGTGACATATCATATATATATATATATATATTATCCATTGCATTATTTGACTCTCTTCGGATAGAGAGAATTAAATGGAGTTTTTATTTTTGGTAGTAATAAACATGACTACAGTATCCCGCTCAAACCAATCAATTAGTGAACTTATCTCCTGATCGATTCCACCAAGAGTTTTTTATATATTGATAGGCCTAGTTGAAATTTGAATTTATTTTTTTCATTGATGAACATGGAATGTTGTTGTTTTTTTCATAGAATTTACAATTTTCTTGTATTTATGTTTTAGTAAATATTTTTTTGTGTCTATTTGGATAACGTTAAAAACTACATTTTCAACGTGATTTATGATTTACGATGTAAATACGTGCACTACTAGAAAAATGCTATTTAGCGACGGAAAAATCCATCGCTAAATGGATAGTATCCTTTAGAAAATTTTCATTTAGCGACGGAAAATATTAGCGACCCTCATTTTAGTGACGGAAAATAGCCATTTAGCGACGGATTTTCCATCGCTAAATATCATTTTTCTAGTAGTGGTGGGATGAGTTTTACTTTGATCTACGCAAACATATTTTTCCACCACTCATATAAATTACTCTCAATTTGCGTAACACATTTTATTTGATTATGTATATTTAGAAATCCGTTGGGAGAATGATTTCAAGCAAGCTGAGACAAGTATGTGAAAAAAAATTTTGTTTTAGTGTGCGTAAATTTGATTCTAAATGGAGAAACCAAACATGTACTATGTGTGGTTTACATGTGAATATTTCATTTTTGATAATGAATTTATGTTTTTAACCTAAATTACTCTTCACCTTTTAGGGGTTACATATGGAGTATAGTTTTACATATCTTAATTTAATTATACTATTTTAATCATGGTTAGGTTGAATATGATTAAACCATAATAAATAACACTGACACCCTTGAACTATTGTTTCAACTAGTTTAATGATTGATTAGGTTTTTTCAATCTTGGTTTGATTATATGTATACTCTATTATAAGCGCTTGATGATGACAACTTAATATAAATCAATAAAATTAGTTATTTTTTGAAACATATGAAAATCACTCTCAATAACTATAATTAACTAGATAATTCTAGTTAATTAATCAAAAACTTTTATAGTCGATATTAAGAGTACTAGATGAAACAAATTAATATATACCAGTACTTTCAACAAAACATATTATTATATAGTTGAAAAAAACTAAACATATTGTATTATGAAATATCCTAGAGGTGCTTATAATAAGGTTAATAATAAGTTATGTCATGAACTAAAACATTTTTGTTCAAAGACGGTTAAATTACTCAAATTCTAATTTGAGTTGTTAAACTTAACAAAGCATCAATCATATTGTCTAATGCAATTAAAGATTTAAAAACTGGGTCAAATTACTTCCATACGTCATAGTTATTAAAAAATCAAAACTAAAGGAAAAATTATATCAAAATTGAAAAAAAAACCATATCGATTGTATTTTTTTTATCAAACAATATTGTTTCATAAACAAATCTCACTTTTTGAAAGCACAATCTATAAAGAAGGGAGCGACTCCAAAGATAGAAAAATTTTCCAGGTTATTAAATAAATTTTGATTTTATTCCCCCATGTCCTTACATGCATGCTTAACATAATTTGATCCTTTATCTTTCATCTATTATAAAAGAAAAGGGTTAATATGCATCTAGCATCCTCAAAAAAGTTTTCAGGTGCATATAGCGCCCCTAAGTATTTTTGAGGTGAATCCATATCCTAACATATTTTTTTATGTATTGGTGTTGAATGCACCAAAAAAACATTTTAAAGTTCTAAACACACTTAAAAAAATACTTCAAGTTGTTAGATGCAAAAAAAAAAAATACATTAAAGTGCTAAATACACATAAAAAACACTTGAAGTTATCGGATGCATTGCAAAATATTTTAAGGTGTTGTATGCACATAAGAAAATACTTTATATAGCTAGGTGCGAAGAAAATTATTTTCCCTCATCCTCTCATCGTTTCCCAACCGCATTTCAAGCAATTTCAAACAATTCGGTGACCATATAACATAGCACAGCCACAATTTGTTCCCGCAAATTTATGGGATTACATATATTCTGAAAAAGAGCAATAGTTTGACTTATAGATTTTATTATTTTTCGTTGTATACTTGGTTGAATATATATATATATATATATATATATATCTATTGTACGATTTGGCATTAGAGCCATAGCTTAGAACCTCTTCCTGTAGTGAGCCCTAAACCACGCGATAATGTACAAAGTCTTGTTTTAAATATTAGAAAATATTTGGCAATTTTTTGAAATAATTAAAAATCTCAAATAAGAAATGTTTACCATATGATACTCTTAAATATCCTTTTTATATATGTAAAATCAAATCTTAATTATCTAAAACAAAAAAAGTTAATCCATTGTCCATTGTATCTTAAATCCTACATTTTCCAAGCTATATGCCTGGAATGGTAGTTTTGATATAAGCAAGTAATAATGATCTTTACTTTTATTATGATTAAATATGATTATGTTGAAATTTAATATAATTAAATATTAATATTATATAATATCTTATATATGATATTTGACAATTGACATGTCAGATGTCAATGACTATAAAAAAGAAAAAATTTTAGGACAAACATTCCTTAGATCACCTCTGACTAGCTGACTTCCTGGAAGGCCAATAACTTAAAAACATGAATCACAATTCCAAAATAAGAAGATTTATCACTGTATAAGATGCACTGAAGCTTGTCATACAAGAGGGATATGCAAAAATCCAAACCCATGTTAATTTTGTTATTAATAGCTATATAGGTTTTATGAATTTCAAAATGTGAACTTGTAAATTTTTAATCCTAGACTTTAATTGCATTATAAGATGTTATTGTGAAGTGCACAAGGTTTTGGCAAAAAATTGCGCTGATGTCAATAGCAATATTATGTTATGGTTTGTTCAAAAAATTTATTATTGTTGTCCTTGTGGATAAATCAATTTAATATGGAAAAATGATAATTATAACCCATGAAATAACATTGGGCTTTAGTTAGCTACAATAAAAGCATGTATTGTTAGTATACATGTTGAGGGAATAAATGAGGCCTTAACCATGCTTATTCATGTCCATATGCATGATTTTGCAACCCATGGAAGCATGAGCACGTGGAAAAGTATGAAGGTCCATGAAATTAGTGTAACATCAGGATGGAAGAAGTTTAAGATGGCATACAAGGCTTATGTGCAGTCCAAATTGATGAATTCAAGTAAAATACCGTGTGACAAACATGTGCCTTAGACGATAAGCATAAGTGATGTCTAAAAGAAATTAAGAAGCATCTAGAAGCTGTCATTAAGCATTAATTTTGATGTAATTTCATTTTTATAAAATTCCCCTTATTATTTCCTTTTAATAAGGCCATTTGGTCAATTATTCTTCTAGCAAATCTTGTTTTAGTTTGGGAAAATTATTATCAAATCCCAAATAAGCCGATTAATGAACAAAAAGTTCTAAAGATTTGTAAAATTACTATTAGGTCCCAGTAGTAGCTGGTCCAATTCTTATTGATGGCTGGTGAGGTTGTTAACGGCAATCGGACCAGTTACTGCTGAGATCTGATTGTAATTTTATCAATCTTTAAAATCTTTTATTCATTAATTCCTCTATTTATGATCTGATGGTAAATTTCCCTTTTAGTTTCCTATTTATAAGTAGCTGATTTTTACTTCAAGTTTAATTTCTTTAGGCTTGAATGGTGCCAATCAATCAATGGTTTTTTTATTCTAGAAAATTATGGAATTTTACAACTACACTAATTTTGGGAATAGAATATTCCAATTTTGTGATGGATTATCGATGGAATTCAAAATTCCGTCATTAATCAATTAATAACAGTGGATCTTTTAATTCATCATTGAACAGATTAGTGATCGAATTTTCATTGCTAAAATTATTGTTTTTTTTGTAGTGTAGTAAGAGATTATGATCAAGTTACCTCATATTACTATCATGCTTGGATCATGCAACCATATGGTATTATTGTGGATATGATTAATGCGTGAAGAAAACAACTTCACACACACAATATATATATATATATATATATTATAGATATATTAGTATTTATATTGATTTGGAATATTGCCATTTTTAAGTGATTAAAAAATAAGTAAATTTATTTACCTCTGTATACAATAAGACAAATCAATTGTATTTTTAGTAGATACAAGTGTTTATAATGTATTAATTGGATCACTTTTCAATTAGTGATAATTACATATATATATAATCTGTGTCTGTAATATAAAATAATTTCTTGTATGTAGGTAATAGAGAAAATTATCCCTAACGGCTAAGTTTGTTTGCAAGTATTTTATTTACAAGAACCCGATTACGCTAAACTATTATGAAGCCCCTGGTTATACTGTCACTTATTCTTTTAATACCCAATGGGTGTTCATTATTTTTTTTAAAATTGCAAATATTTACAATTTGATAATATATAACTACCACTTATAATATGAGGTGCAGCGTAAGAAAAAGGTGCGGCAGACATTGGAAGAAGGGGGACTGGTATCAGATGAGACTCGACAAGATGAAGGTGAAGCGACATATAGGGACAAGCTGTTGAAGTGTGGCCAGTTTTCCTATTCGAAGGACTCGAGAGGGAGCAGTGTTTTCGAAAAAGCATGGCACGAGCATATTGAAAGCTTGAATGTTTTCTTTGGAGATGGAGTGGAAGGTGATCAGAAGTCGGGGAAGAATGATGAGAAAGGGGAGGATGATGATCTTTGCCCTACGCTTGTAGTGACTCGTGAAGAATATGAAAGATGGTGTCTTCCATGACGCAAATCTTTGATTATTAAGTTATTAGGGAAGACCATTCCAATCTGGGGCATGAAAGTGGCTCTGCACAAACTTTGGAAAACAAGGAAAGCTTTTGAAATCACAGATCTGGATAACGAGTACTTTGTGGTGTCGTTCTCTAACAAGGAGGATATGAATTATGTATATTTTGAAGGTCCCTGGATGGTGGCAGATCATTATCTGATCGTTCAATGGTGGTGTCCAAACTTTGATCCTTGGACTGCTGAGAGTCAAAGGAAAATTGCTGCTTGGATTCGGATTCCAGTTCTCCCTTTAGAATTCTTCAACTCTGAAAGCTTGTGGAAAATTGGAGGCTTGGCCGGGAAAACTTTGAAGGTGGACTCGACGACTTATCTAAAGGAACGGGAGAGGTTTGCTCGCATTTATGTTGAGCTAGATCTGAAAAAGCGTTTGATTTTAGCAGTCACCATTTTTGGGAAACGGAGGTTCATGGAGTATGAGGGCCTTCACCTCATTTGTTTCCATTGTGGACTTTACGGACACCATCAGGATCGCTACCCATAGCTTCACTCTAACTCTCGGGAGGAGAACACGTCAGGCCTTAGTGAGGCTGAAGGAAAAGTACACAAGGAGAGTGAGTAGATGAATGCTGGCGAGGTGAAAACATCCCAAAAGCATGATCGTTCACAGGAGGGCACATCGGTAGCCTCCGTTGGCGACGATACACAGGTACCAGATAAGTGGGCTGCATGGAACATGGTTGTCCGGCCACCACGGTGAAAAATAGCATCCCTGATTCGTTGGAGGCCAGAACGAGTAATCAGCAAAAGATTCTGAAGAATTAGCCTGTCACCAAGGCCGTTAACGAGCAAAGGGGATTCAGTTCTCATAGTTTAAGTAACGATGTGCTGGGAGTGATATTCTCGAGTGGGCCAAATTTGGATTCCTGAAATGTTGGAAAAAATGTTACTAATAAGAGCAAGTGGGTCCCTGTTGACCATGCAAGGAGAAGGAAGGAACGTGTGACCATTGGCGGCAAAGAGAATAGGGTATGTGGGACCGAGTGTCTCCAAGCCCAACAAACAATTTGTTCTATCCTCAACCAATCCATTTAGTGTATTAATGGACATGAGGGAATCAGGCACATCTAACTCTGGTGACTTGGCCGAGGACCTGAGATTAGAAGAGTCCAATAAGGAAGTGATGGAACTTGAAGAAGCAGAAGCCCAAAATGAATTGAGAGATGAGGATGGTAGCAAGCCGAGTCTTTCAGGAACGCATGAGGGGACGATGATAAATGAAAATAAGGGCCTTACAACCCACAATTTAATAAACAGTGTTGTCCCATGAATTGTCTCTTTTGGAATGTGAGAGGCACAGGAAATAAATCTTTTGTGGGCCTTATACATGAGATGACTTTCAAATATAATATTGATTTGCTTGCTATTTTTGAGACTAAGTGTAGATGGGTGAAGGCTGAATGGATTGCTAACAGATTGGGCTTTTCTCATTTTAAGATTGTGGACGCTCTCAGCTTTCGGTGTGGTGTTTGAGTTCTCTGGCGTGATTCAAACTGGACTATTGAAATTTTAGACACAGCAGAACAATTTATTCACACTCTAGCAAGAAATGGGAATGATGAGTTTCTCATTACCTCTGTATACGCTAGTCCCATTGCAAGTAGTAGAAGAATCTTGTGGGATCAGCTATCCCGGATTGGAAGCAATATTGTAGGCCCTTGGGCGATTGGTGGTGATTTTAATTGCACACTCTATCAATATGAAAGGAGATCTACATCTCGGACCTCCAGTTCTATGGATAGAGATTTTGGTTGTTGGGTTGATGGACTTGCACTAGCTGACTTGGGGTGTGTAGGACCAAAATTCACTGGGAAACATGAGGGCTGTGAAAGTAGAATTGATAGGGTTCTCGCTAGTACGGCCTTTATGGACAAGTTTAATTATATAATGGTGAGGTCGCTTCCATGGTATAAATTTGATCACATACCCATCTTCCTCAGAATGCTCTCAGCTTCTCCTAGTCAACCAAAA